>JAYJMH010040531.1:0-15188 GCA_036873815.1 Phacellophora camtschatica | reverse complement strand
AGCTGCAGCGTTTCCTATGTTTTGGCTGATTCATAATGGCGGCGCTTCAGCCAATCAAAAGATTTTTCGGCTGTGCTGGTGAGCATGGATATCCCGAAGTAAACTTAATCTCATTGAGGAGAATGATAATAGACTTAACGTTCCAGAAAAAAACTTGAAAAAAAAACATGAAAAAGACAGTTTAAACAGGTTTTCTGAACTTCAAATTAGGCTTCCAATCACTGATGAGAAAGAAAAAAACTCCCAAAACAAAAGATGACGGTTCCAACAAATGCAAAATTTAAACAGATAAAAAGAATGATCTTACTGAGAAGTCACATGTGTTACAAATGGAAAATTTAAAGGGTATCCACTTGAATGAAGTCTATGTTTCAACTGGGAAAGAAAACATTGTTCTTGGGCTATCAAGTCTTTTTTATTGAAATAATACAAAAGTGAAAAATAAGAATGGTGTAATACCAACTAACGCTATTTCAGACTGTTTTTGCCGTGCCACCGCAAAGCCCGCGCTTTTTTGCTACTTTTTGTAAATTCTATGGGTTATAGGTTATGTGGGTTATGGGTTGTGATTTGTGCCATTGTACTTGTGGTTGTAAATAATCAAATCCAGTCTCTATTTGACTCTTCAGCCGATTTTCCCGTAAAGAGCATTTCGGGGCATATAATCAGTATGCTCTGTCACTTCTGATTGCCTTCTCATTTCTGCGTCCGGAAATGATGTCGATATAGAGTGGTGCATGTATGGTGTTTGTTAATTGTTTTGAATTTCTTCTAAATTTTGTTCGTGTCATTAGGTCTCCAATGTTTTTGTGTCGTTGTAATGCTAAGAAAGGTGGATTTTTCCACAAATTTATAAGGGTGTTATCTTTAGTTATTAAGTGCCAGTTTTCTTTGAGTATTTTTTTGGATCTTGATTGTTTGGTTGTGAAAGGGAATTATGAAAGGGAGGTTGTTGTTTTTTGTTTTTGTTTTGTTTCAGAGCTTATGTTGCTTTCCAAAGCAGTTGAATTTTGTCATAGGAAATTGGTATTTTGGGGTGAAAGAGCAATTTAATGGATGGATGAAATTTCCAGGAATATACCAGGAATACCTCGTCTGAAAAACAGACATCAAAAATTTTAGATTTAATGATGTTGAGGTTTTGGGGGGTTGGAGCTTTACCACAAAGGAAACATTGAAAACCCAAAAGCAGGAGCGGCTGTGACATTCAATTGGATAGAAAGTAATGTTGAAGAATCTTTGGAAGATTTAGAAAATTTTGCAAAAGATCTCAAAAGTGCATGCTAGGAAAAGCTTAAAAAAACATCAAATGTGTCTTTGCTTCTTTCCAAGTGTTTTGATTTAGAGAAAATGCTGATAGCTTTTGAAGGAACATTAAAATTGACAACGAACAATCCGATGTTTTGCCTTTAAGACAGAAAGAAATTTCTGAAATTAGGAAAGAAAGAATTCTACACATGGTTTCAGTATGTCACAATGCTCCCTCATGTGCAAGAAGATGCTGGAAAATATTGCCCTATGGATGAAAATTGTGCAGAAGCTGTGTATCACACTTTTAAGGAGGTGATTTATTCTGGGGTACTGGGGCTGTGTATCACACTTTTAACCCTATTTGGACTGGGGGGGCCCATTATGGCCCCCTCCAATCAAGCACTCCAGAATAACATCTAAACTAATTGCAGTAAGGTGTTGGAACTTGTTGACTTTTCCTAAAATTTAATTGGCTTTACAACAATAGTATAATTATCGTCTATTGTTCTACCACGTGACCTCTATATGTCCTTATTTGGCAAGTGGTCTAGAACAAAACTGTAAAAAGACCTCTAATTTAACAGATATTTTGCTAATCGTTTCACAAATGATACCACTGGATTCGCCTCAAGAAGTACGTTCTTTTGATATATATTTTGTTAATTGTTGCTGACGTATGCAACTTTTAACATCTATGATGTCATATAATGAATGAACTGTATTAAATAGCAAAATGTATCGATTTTGTACAATTGTTCATTAATCTATCAGTGAAGAAATTTGGCAATTAAAAATCAACTATTTACACTTGAAATTATCATAATTTAACCAATTACTTTTCAAATAACACTAATTAAGCCCTATTGTTTCTCTAAAACAAATTTTATTTCTTTAATTTACTGATATGAATCTGAAATTATGTTTTCCTTATAATTGTCTAGCTTTTTATTGGTTTTAGCAAGTAATATTACCTTTTATGTCGAATAGCTATTTTTGCACATTTTTCCATTGTTTTTGGTTGCCTAGCAACATTCAACATAATTAGATGCTAATTAATGCTATTTTTAAAATCTACAATGTTTGTTTATGTGTGGGAGGTTTCATGCCCCCCCCCCCTCAAAACAGAAACAGCGATGCAATACAGAAACAGCGATGCCAGCATTCAAACAAAATAATTGAGCTAAGATCAAAGATTGACTGGCTTATTCCATATGTCGGTAATGGCACTGACAAGCTTGTGGATGTAATTGCTAAGCTATATCTGCAAGATCATACAGGCCCGCTGTTAAAGGATCCAAGGCCAATTTCTAACTACTTTAAACGAAACCAGAAATCGAAAGTTGTACATAGAATAAAGAACGCAACTGTAAAATACGAATATCTGCAATAGAGGACTGATTTAATACCACAAACATGTGAACTTGCGTAAATGACGTTAATGTTTTTGTGCAGTTTGGAGAGGTTCTGCCTGAAAGAAAACTTCCCATCATATACATTATTTAAAGTAAGATATTTGAACTTTCCTAGTATACGTAAATAGTGTTTCCCTTTTCGAGCAGTTTAGGGAGGTTCTGCCCAAAAGAAAACTACATTATAAAACTACGAACTGCTTAACATAAATCAATGTATAAATCAACTTTCATAGTATACGTAAATAACATTTCCGTTTTTGAGCAGTTTGGGTAGGTTTTGCCTGAAAGAAAACCTCCCATCATACACATTGTTTTAAGTAAGATATTTGAATTTTTATAGTATACGTAAATAATGTTTCCGTTTTTGAGCAGTTTGGGGAGGTTCTGCCCAAAAGAAAACTACATTATAAAACTACGAACTGCTTAACATAAATCAATGTAATATTTGTGGGTATTCCTTGGCGCCCATTACATTGCGTGAACATTGATAGATGCGAGCAGCGCGAGCAAATTTCGTTTTGAGTGCGAGCGAGGCTAATCTTAATTGCGAGTACAGGACCTCACATCGCCGCGTAGCGGCGAGCCAAAGCAAGTTTTCGAACCTGGGGCCTAACTAACAAGAGCAGATTTTGTAAGAATGCTGAAATCGACATGCCAATTTCAAAGCAATTAGCCATCGAGGACAAACAGAATTCTCTCAGGCAGAAAATCAAAACAAACAAAGCCATATTATGAATTTCTACTTGAAAGAATTCACTGTCTTCGGTGGCTAAAGAATTCACTTTGTTCGCGTTGAAATTGGCTATTGTTACAAAATCTGTCCTTGTTACTTGGCCTACATTTTGATTTGTTAAGATGTCCAATTTATTTAAAAATTAAATATCTTTTCTTTGAGATTTGAGAAATCTGTCTTTGTTTACTAAGTTTCAGAAATGTTTCTAATCTGATTTATCTGCTGCGTCATTAGATTATAGAAATAATTTTTCTATATTTTTCTGTACTGTAATGCTTTATTTCTATCATTCTTACAATATTGTATTACTGTTTGGGGTAAGCCTGTTTGGGGTAAAAACCATTAGATGTTTTAATCTGACTCTGTAATGCATTTCTATCAATCTTACAATATGGTATTACTGTTTGGGGTAAACCTGTTTGGGGTAAACCTGTTTGGGGTAAAACCATTAGATGTTTAAATCTGTCTTTGTAAATAATACATTTCTATCAATCCTACAATATGGTATTACTGTTTGGGGTAAAACCTATAAAAAAAAATTTACTGACAAAATGTAAAATACAAAAAAGATAGCTAGAGCAATTTAATTTCAACCCCCACTAACGCCTTCTCTTCCCATCTTCAAAGGCTCTTAACATTTTTTTGTGATTACGTCAACCAATTTTCTCCAAGTTGCTTTCGCGATTTCTACTTACCTTCATCTATTCATGGTTACTCTACAGAGATGATTTTAATTACCATCATTTTCACAGGCATGCAATTTAAACTGATCACAATATTGACCTTGGGCCTTCTGGTGTGCCCTGTAGTTCAGTCTGGAATTATTGGCATCGCCGGTTATGGTATCTGTCAGACAGGGTGCAATACCGTGTGGGTTGCCTGTGTTGCAGCTGCTGGAGGCGTTGCAGGGGTAAGCACTGGTGGTTTGGCAGTCCCAGCAGCCGTAATGGCTTGCAATGTAGCTCAAGGTGTGTGTATGGCTGCGTGTGCAGCTGTGGCTCTCTCCCCAGCTTGAAGTTAATCCTTCACTGATGACTTTTGAAAGTTGAAACTGTTTCATAACTGTATTTAAATTAGCAGAATTTGTTTGATTTGTAGTTGACAAAGCGAATTGTTTGTTTATCTTTTCTTTGTCATTTGTCTAAACCGATGCGTTTTCAATTCTGCGCAAAAGCCTCCGTTTTCATTCGGATACATGTATCAAAACATCAAGGCACGCCCCACTACTTTTTTATAAAACCGCCATAAGTGATCTTTTTGTTTGAAAAATGCCCTTTGTTGTAACATATATAACTGAACGTGCCCTTTTTATGAAGGAAGATTTCTCCTTTTTACAAAAGATATAACTTATTAAATTGTTCTACGGAATCATGTATGAGGTAATCATATGAAATTGTCAAAAATCAACTTACAGGACCCCATTGCAGAAAGTGGAAACAGATATTTAGGAGCCTGTGGCAAGAGGGAACGAGGGGCACTGTCTGTAAACCAGATAAATTTAGCCTGCGTGTAGACTTCTTGTTTACTGAGGAGTAGGGAGACCAAAAGTCTGCAGGCAGGCTAGATAAATTTTGCCGAGGCTTGATGTTTTGAAATTTCATAAATTTGAGGCTCAAAATGTTCTTGAATTGTTCTTTTTCTTGTTTTCCTTTCATTTTATCCCAGTTTATAACGTGCTTAGTTTTGTGCTATGCTCTAACAGGGAACATTCGTGTTTTGTATAGTAAGTATAAAAAGTGTGAATGCATAATTTCATAAAACGGTATTGAATCTTTTGGAAATCCTGGCTGACGCTAAACATGTTCTTGCTTTGTTCTTATTTTTTGACAATTTGCGGCTTGATGTTCTTATAAAATTTGTTATTATAAAAAAGATGGTAAACGGAAACCTTGCACATTCGATGTGAGGAAACACTTAGCTCTGTAATCGATTTGCTGATCATTGTAATGTTATCACTATAATCACTGAAAACTATTTATCTAAAACTATTTATTGTAATGTTATCACTGTAATCACTGAAAACAACCTTTCAGCCACCATTATGGAAATTTACGGCCGCCATTATGATTATCGAATATGGTTCTGAAAACTAGGTTAAATTCAGCTTAAGAAGCAGTTTTGATATTTCTATGTAAATTATTGTTAAAAATCATAGTGGTTTAAATATTTAAAACTTGTTAGGGCGTTGACCATCAAAGTGATGTCAGGACAAAAATCTTTGCGGTGAAATTCCTTCAAAACTTCAGATATTTATATTGCTATAACTTTGACAAAAATGGATGTGGAAATACAGAAATTTGTTTCCAAACTAAACTTTGTTTACACAAACCAGCTCTGCTATAAAAATGCAGAACTTTCTGACAATCCCTATTTTCTTTTCCAAAAGCTATTTTCCTATCTAAAAACTATTTTCTTGCTATCCCTCACGGTACGGTAAGAACCCGCGATTAAGAAACCACAAACTGATTTTTGGTAAAAACTGGCAAATTATTTTTCAAATTTAATTAAAGTTAATTTAAATGAAAGAAATCATTTCATATAATAAAGGAGTAAACACCACTTTAGCGAAAGTCCACCATTTTCGGAATTTTTCAAAAGTTCAAGGTATTAATTTTTGACTTGAGATTCGGATTGGGAATGAAAAAGCTAGTCAAAATATTAATTTTCATTATTTTTTCCTAACTACAAGTGATTTTATCAGCATTTAAACATTGAGGGTACTAATATTATTGTACATTGAGGGTACTAATAAATAAAATTAAGCTCCTCCATAACAACATTGCAAAAATGGCAACAGTTTTTCGGGACAATTACTTTTTAATATTTTCGTTGCGTTTTTAATTTTAGTGCTTGCTTAATTCTTGACAGTCACTTGCATTTTATATTTTCATCAAATAAAAACAAATAAAAACAAATAAAAAGCCTTTTCATTTAAATTTGTTCCTGAATTATAAAGAAAAATAATGTAAATATAAAGTTGACTTCATCACAAGGAACAGATAACCAATGGGTGCGGTGGTTCGCAAAGTCGGTATTCTAGTTGGTAATAACGCACGTGTAGCCAGATTCACAGCTCAACGCACGAGTGATGACCCATGATTTAATTTTTTTTTGTGATCATTTTTTTGTTGATTTACACTTATACTATTGGATGATTTAGGAAGGGGAGAAGATGATAGGGAAAAAAAACCTATTGGTGGCTCGAAAAAGTCCGTATTGTATTGGGTGAATACGCGTGTGGTAGCCTGTGAGCAGGATCTAGCTTTCTAAAAAAAAGATCTTTAAAAAAATAAGAAAATAATAAATTGAAAAATCTTGTTATTTCTATTTTAAATTTATTTTAAATTTATTTCATTGTTTTACTTTTTTGAGAGAGCTCCTGCTGCTCACAGGCTACGTGTAGCTCCTGCTGCTCACAGGCTACGTCCATCATTTGTATTATTTTTTGGTCATTTGTTTGTTGATTTATCTTTGTACTATTGGGTAAGTGATTCAAAACTAATTACTGATACTTTATGCAGTAAAAGCCCGAAAAAGTAAGTAAAAATGGCTATCAAAGCAAAAGGGAAATGGAGTTTATTTTGGTGATTTAACATGACGTTTCGGCTGACGTTTAAGTCAAAGCTTCTCAAGGTACCTATCATCGATGTTAAGACCGGCCTTGATCTTCTAAAATCACTTTCCTTCGCAGACGCTTTGTGCTAACTTAAAAAAATGTTGTCTCCGTCGAAACAATAGACAAATTGTGAAGACGAAACGAAATGGAAACGTTAAACAAATGCTCTAACGTCAGGGAAAGAACATGATCTAACAGCTTTCGCATCGTTTAACTTGCGACAAGAAAGGATATACGGAAAAAGAAAGGAAAATTTAAAAAGTCACTTACCAGTATCCTTCGTTCAGCAACTGTGACTTCCGATCCGTCTGATTCAACAGCATGCTGAAAAAAAAACAATTAGTATTTCAAACAAATTTTTTCACCGAAATAAAACGTAGACGAACTGTAAATAATTTTAAATTTTGAAAATTGCAGCAAAATATACTTTTGGGGAGTGAGTGAGTGAGTGAATGAGTGAGTTCGTTTTCATTGGTGATTTTTGAAACGTCAGAATTCTTTTTTTGGTCACCCGGTATGTGAAAGGAATTTAAAATTTGACAAACTGAACAAAGGAACCATGTGATTGCAAGCAACTATTTATACCGTGTGTCCTAAAAAGATGTTAATCCGTTCACACACGGATTTATTTCCAAAGAAAAGAAAAATCCCAATCTAAATTTCAGTTTGCAAGGGGTATCATTTACAAAATTAATTCAAGATATAAACTTACGTTGAAATATCTGAAATTTATATAAAGTTGTGTCCGTTTTTACCTCCTGGAAATATGGCGTTTTATGCCATTTGGTAGTGGGCCATATGGCCATTCCCGCGGTGAAAGGGTGAACACATTTGACAAAGCCTGATAAATACCATAAGCAACAAGATCGAATATTTAAATTGCAATTTGCTTCCTTACTCTTCAAAATTGATACCTTGGGTACTGAGATATTCGTCTTCAAACACCATATGTGCGATCACGACGAAACAAGATCCTTTAGCTAACACGGCATTGGCAACAAGTTGAAAAACACTTCCAGTGACGCAAATATTTCTAAATAGTTTACTTTAAAAACTTAGTTTATCTTATCAAATCTGATATAAATTCGGAATCTTCTCATTAAACAATTACTGAGTGTTGCCTACGCTGCTTAGCTGGAATCTCTAGTCTCAGCAATCCAAACACCGATTTTGCCAAGTAGGGTAAAAATTGTATTTGAAGTTAGCTATAAAATCATTGCTGACTGTATTACATTAATTTTAGTGATGCAATACCATATCAGTAGATCGTAACAAACGTGGTACCTTCTTTTTGCATCAGGGGAGATATTTGAAAGTAGGATTCTTCAGTTTAAAGTCATAAAACTAAAGTTTAATGTGAGATTATCAGTAGAACTGAATTGTTCTGCTTGTGCCAAACCAGCACTTACATTTCATTTCATTTCATTCGATTCGATTCGATTCGATTCGATTCGATTCGATTCGATTCGATTCATCTGTTAATTAATAAAATCCGCACCTGGTTAACTCACCTTTGCAAGCCTGTCTTCGTTGACTGCATGGCAAAGTTTTTCTTCAAATTGCTCAACAGAAGGGAACAAAAAAACAGAAAGCTGAAAAATAAGAACCAAAATGCATATTACTCCCGGAGAAAGCACAACGCAACAAAAATTATGGAAAAAGAAGAGGATGAATACATTCAATTCACAAGAAAAGCATGCAATAGAAAAATTTCAATTTTATTAAAATTTTATTTATATGCACTTTCATACTCTCTCAATATTATATAGTTTATAAATCATTATAAATTGTAAATCATGTATTATAAATATTTGATTATCTCTCTATGCTCTCCCCATATTAACTTGATAAGAACAAATTCTCAAGTTTGTTCTTAAAACGTTTTAGGGGGCATCCATAACATACGTACGCACTAAAGAAGGGGTTAGGGGGTGGCAAACCGAAAGCGTATATTAATTGTTATTGTCAGCCTTTTCTATTGTTCATAACTGCATACGAGTAGGAGGGGGTAAAAATTCAAATTAGTAAGTACGTGCTCACTGGCGGAAATATAAGAACCTTGTATTGAACAAAAAAGTATACAGTATTTCCTCAATAGGAAAATTTTAAGTGAGAGTACAATGTTGGAAGAGTTATTTAAAAACGCAAATATGCAGTAAAAATTCTTTGCAGACCTTATTTCTTATTTTCATCGAAATAAAAATTTCATACTTCAAAAATAGCTCATAGATCAGCTATAAGCAGTTTCGCTGTTCACATTGCAAGTTTGAAAAATACATCATTCTGATTAGATTATTGTTTAAGATTAAAATTGTTTTTTGTTTAAGATTGTAAAACAAAATAAAGTTTTGCTGTCTTTGTTTATTTTGATATGACTGAGGGCGCTCAGAGTGTGAATCTATTCTTTCAAATAGCAAATGGCATTGTCATGTTTGAAATCGCAATCTCTTTTTACAAACTTGCCCGTTGCTACTCGTTGTCGTACTTGAACTCATCTTGAATCTAAACATCAATCTATCAATCGATCTATCAATCAATTTATTTGTAGAATACAATTCACTACTACAGTGCGTATATCATAAATGGGAAAAATTGTATTCTACACGACCCAAGAAAAGCATAGCAAAACCAGCCTGGGCCGTAAATTAAAATGTAAAATAACAAAAATGATTACATTGTATAAATATATGATAACATGAATATATAGCAGCAACAATTTAGCAAAATTACAAAAATGTTAGTAACAATAACGGAAAGATAATATTGAAGAAGTGAACAAACAGTTTGAGGCAAAAGTATGGCCACTTTGCTCTATTATTCAGCGTTTAGCAATGAACCAATTTTTGATATCCCTAATAACTCAATTTCCCAAAAAGATGCCATATAACGCAACAGAAGATGCAACAGATTTAAGAAATAACAGAAAACAGAATGCATATCAAAAAGTTTAAAAGATAAGGTCTTTGTATTGTGCAAAACTGCCATTAAATTTGCATGTGTATCCCCCTGTTAAATTTCCTTTATCAACTGAGTTATGTCTGAGTTTTGATTACTTTAGGGGCCATGAGTTGATTTGTTGCATTACCTTATTGATGTAGCATGGCCATGGTTTCTGAAGCTTTGGCTGTCTGAGAATATCGATGAAGCCATTGCCTGCAAAGATGATGTTTCATTAGTATTGATTTGAGATGATTGCAAAATTACTCACAACTGTATACCTGGTTAGGCCTACTGTTTCTAAGTTGCTGCTGGTCCAAAATTCAAGATTTTAAATTCCATGTTTACATTTTCCATCGACGGTTAATTCATGTCGCGTTGCGTCGCGTCGTGTCGTGTCGTGTCACAATAACAACTAAATTTCTCCACATCTCATCAAAATATTGACGCGTGACCTTTTATGGATAACAATTTGGATATCTTAAGTAGGGGCGTCAACATTGTAGCCCGTTTTGGGAACACCCGGCAAATCAAATTAAAGTAACCCCAACAAAAATGTTCTCACTGGAATCTGCCCCAACTTCAGATACGCCAGGAATCGGGTCATCTCCACTGATGAGTACATGTTCTGGTATGAGATGCAAAACATCCTCCAAGGCATTGTGTGATCGTAGTGAGTATGTTATTCCACATTCTTCAATTGGTTGCAAAGCATGATATTCTTTGATTAAAAACGATAATAATAATAATAATAATAATAATATTGGCTTTGGAAAAGCAAAAGTAAAGAAACTGTTAGCTTGGTGCTCTATTTCTAATGTTATTGGAGCGAATTATATCTGGAGGCACAGGGTGGAAAAATTGAATCACTGATTTCTTTCCAGTTCATGTTTCGTTTTGGTCTGCTGTTGATAAACCTGGCTTTTTTAAGCCCACATCAAGTGTGATTCTGCTCATCTTGTGTGATTCTGCCATAGTGTTTTTTATTAACAGTAACTGGAAAACCAGCAAACATTCTGTATATTAACTAAGCAGGTTTTGCCATTTGCTTGGGTGCAGAATAATTTAGGATCGTATTATTATTATTATATTTGCACAGATGAAAAAATAATTCACACAAATATTTTTTTTTTGCTCAGCTTCCATTTCATGCACCAAATAATTCTAAAACGAATAACTAAAAAAAATTACAACAACAAAAAGTTACCAAAATCTTGTGTAAATGTGATGTAAACAAAACACGAAGGAAACATACCTTCAACTGGTTCAGACAATGACAACAGCCCTGATGGTGAGCCATAATATGGAGTTAATCTTTGCAGAAGGACAGAAGCATTGGACTCAGTGTCAAGAAGCTTTTCCACATTCGCAAATATCCTAAGCATAGACCAGCCAACGCTTTTGTAGACATTGCCATCCGCTACAGCTATTTCGATTACCAAAACAATCGTGAAGTCATTTAAGCTTGAATGAAAATACAGTGGTTCGTTCAAAACAACTTTCGCCTTGCCACCAATAATATCCGATGCAGGTAATAACGGTCCTTTCCAAGTGTTACCGAAAAACCAGCAGTTAGCAGCATCGTAAAATGTAACTAACACTTGAAATTCCGTTGTATCTTGAGACTACAACAAAAACAGAATACATTTTAAATTCAGTGCAATAAGACATAAATTGAAGCGATAAACATTAGGTAATTTAAATTCAAAACAAGGGTTAATATTCTTCCAAGGTTTTGAATCCCCCAGATGTCACACTTGTTAAGAGCCGTTTAATTTCTTCCCAAGACTTGAAACAAAACATGCACCACAAGCCAATTTATGTCTTGAATTTTTGCCCACACGTCATTTCCAACCGAAGACTATTGTTGACCCCTGATTCAAAATATAAGTAACTTTCTAAATTTAAATTTTTATGCTAGGCTGGAATTTTAATACCTAGTTTGTTAATATTTGTGCATCGAGAGTCGGGATATTAACTCTGAAAGTTCAAATTTTCCTCCAACCTTAAACCAAAGGTCTAGATTTGTATCTAAACTGCGTTTTTGGATCTCCAAAATCATAGAGTTTTACGAAATTAATTTAATGATGCTTTGAAACACGCTCGGAAAAAAATCCAAAAATTTAACGCCTATTTACGGACGCAGCCACTGTTATAAAAATAAAGGAGAGCATTTTTAATAAAAAATGAAACAGCAATTTTAGTTTTTAGTCATGGACAACTTATTTTCAAAGTATGTTGCCTGAAACACCAACATATGAGAGCGAAGGCCAAAATGAAAACCTCTGGTTTTGAGTTTGAGGCAAATTTGAACTTTACTGTTACTTTCTCAATTCTCAAACGACCAATATCAACAAAACAGATTTTTATTTCTTTTAAGTTCACTATTGGTAATTACTCAAAAAATAATTATTGACAGATTTGAGCGATATTCTCACCACTAGTCTTAATCAAACATGCTACTATTTTTTGGATACCCAGAAGTCCCAGTCCTTTTCGCTCATCAAAAAGATAAAGCAGAGTTTCTAACATTCTTACTTAGATCAGAGCAAAGTCGCCAAAAAATTTAGCCAACACTTTTTTAACTTTCTAAAAAAAACTTTTAGCAAAACATTCAACATATGAGTATCAGTTATTGCATATTTATAATTTATTACACATATTTTAGAAAATTTAATAGAGTAATTAATTTAAAAATACTTTTAACAATTGAAAATTATATAAAAGAATAATTGAAAACAATACGAGATCACAAAACGTAGAAGATCGCATTTAACGCCGACCCCTATAACAATTGAAAATGTTTCAAAGAAATTCTTACCACATCTGGAGGTACAATCACACCTTCTAATGATTTCAATGTGAAGCAAAAAGGAAAGCTGGGCTGATTGGAAACCTGTCTCAACCTGTTTGGACTTGGTAGAATAATTTGGTTTTCTTTATAAAACTCCTCCCAACTTTCCTCTTGCTCATCAGCATCAAACTTGTCGTTCATAGTCATGCCTGATTTTCAAATGTTTCTGTTTAGGAAGCAAAACAAGATTACCGTTATCAAGAAGATTGCAATCAATAAACAAACGGTATTTCCTCTAAAAACGCTAAGTCTCCAGTGAATACCTAAATCTATAGAAGGCTAAAGCATAGTTTCATTGACCAATAACCAGCACAAAGCTAAGCTTATAATTTTTTTTCCTGAAATCTTGAGTGTGCCAACAAAATTACTGGTTTCTATATTTTCTCCTTTGTTCAATTACTATTGAAAGGGCTTTCTTTATTCAATAGCTGGTGTACCAAAGCCATTATTAGGGAAATTTAGATCCAGAACGAGTACAAGTACAAGGTTGGAAAATGCATTCCAAAAGACGATTTAGCAGAACAGATATCCTTATTTGTAAACTTAATATTCTATTTTCGCAATGTCGAATAATCTTCGCAAGTTAGGCCTTTCTCTGTAGCAATAATTAAGTCAGTTTCTTCTTGTTTTCGGAGTCTTCAGCTTGTTTTTTTTTTCAAAAGAAGACAAAAATAGTCAATTTCACGTTCCAGATTTGAAAAGCACAACATTCTGATGTCCCATATGGCATACACAACATTTTTCCCGAGTTCATTCTTTAAATTCAATTGTTTTTCATGTTGTACTCGTACTCGCCATGGATCAACAGGGGAATATTTTGTATAATTAGCCAATCAAATGATTTGTTTACATATAACGTAATGTCGCAAAAAGAGCCAATCAGTGCGCACTATTTCATGCTTTCATTTTCTGCTCATAGCGGAGGAGGGTCTAGCAATGGAGAAAACAGCATTTTCCTTTTTTCTCCGCGTTGAAAATATACTTTCACTGAAACTCAAGATTTTTTTCAAGTGGGTGGGCTGATAAATTTTGGCACTAAGAGCTGCATCTTCTGGTCTCTTCGTGGTTATTAGCTTTTCACTCGCGTTTTCTTACTTTCTCCACTACCAAACAGTGCCATACGACTGGCACTATTCGAAAATAAATAATGCTGTAAATTAAATCATTTGCCTGAAAAGATGATATCAAGAATATTTTACACTTGGTGAGTAAAAGCTTTACACAGGTTCGTGAAAAATAGCGTCCACGAAAAATGTTAACAAACCCAATTAACAAAATTTACATAACAAAATAGCAACCAAGGAAGGGCTTCATCATATGTAAACAAATCATTCAATTGGCTAATACAAAATCTGCCCCTGTTTTCTGAATCTGAACCTCCCTAATATCACGTTTTCCTTGGTCATGACACAACACAATGATACTACAGTTGATGGTTTCCTTCAACATGTTGTTTTTTATTTTTTCAATATTCTTTGTTAATTTTGTTTATAATTTTCATTATTTTTCCTTCCAATTTCTTTTATCTCCCGGCCAATTTCTTTCAAAATTTGTAAAAAGGTCCAGACCTGTTCCATTTTATTTTCGTTTTATCTCTTTGAACTTTCATTTATCTGAACTTTCATTTATCAGAATTTATCTCTTTGAACTTTCATCTGGGGCTCCAAATAATAGGGGGTGGGAATAGTAGGAGGTTGGGATAAATCTTTGAATTGATCTATAGGATGGTCAATTATGATGTAACCAACAAATTACTTCAAGTGTCAAATATCCATAAATTATTGGTGAGGCTATAAGTATGTTTCAAAACCTCTGTCAACTGGTAACCGTATTGATATTTATTTGATATTGATTTACTTATCTCTAATATGATATCAATCAAAGGCAGATATTGAGCTTCATTCTAATACCGTTATTTGAGCCTACTAAAGCAAAATTTTGACATATACAATGAGTTAATTTTTAATAAATTCACTAAAATTATTAAAAAGCATATTGGAAACTTGAGTCCAAATTGGACGCCGACCGTAAGGGAATTGGCCGCAACAACTTTGCGCTCAATTGCCCTCAATTATGTCGACCGTTCAGGGCCAACACCGTCCAAGACACTCCTTAGAGCTAGAAGTCAGTTAAAAGCAAGGGATGACATTATCATAACTAAGCCTGAGTTCGGGAGTCGTCATAATGGATAAATCGGAGTATTATAATTCGGAGGATTTCCCAAAAAGGCATCCGTCAAAGACGAAACAAAATTCTCATCGGTTAGTCTTGAACGACCTAAGAAAAGAGGTAGACCTCCAAAACATTTTCATCCGCTTTTGGAAAAAGAAAAACAGTTACATACTGTTGTACGCAGGATATTGCCGGAACAAACAGCTAAGTTCC
>JAYJMH010040520.1:0-15188 GCA_036873815.1 Phacellophora camtschatica | reverse complement strand
GCAGTTTCTATTCAATACAGTCAGAAAGACACTGGGCTCAAAACAGCCTGCCAGCGAGGCAGTGAGGTAGGGATTTGGGTTTTAAAATCCAGCTTGTTTTTCTTGTTAAATTGATTCAAGCTGTAAGGCTCCTGATTTATTCAGTAATCTTGATTTTAAGAGGCATCGATTCTGTTTTATTTAGAGCAGTCAATTAAATTTTACAATGTGAGAAACAAAAATGTTGACTTAAACTACAAAATTTTGTTACTGTTTTTCTATTTTGTAGTTAACGTTTTCACTGAGATTAATTTTATAATTGCAGACCTATTTTTGTTTCTAAAATGAGGGGCGTGGCCGTTTTTACAAGGGAAAAGCAAGGTATGGCTCCCAAAAAATTTTGGCACTTTAACCCCAAGCCCCCCTATCCTTTGTGCCTTCGGGGCAAGAGCATCAGTAAGATTTTTCCCTGCATCCGCCTCTTTGAGGGTACCTAAAAGTGACATATATGGGTCAAACAAATAACAATATTCATGCAAATAGGTGCAAAATGAAACAAACTCATTCCTAATCTAACGACGAAGACTGCCTGGGCAGATTTTGTAACAATAGTGAAATTTACACGCAAATTTCAAAATGAGTAGCAATAAAAGACAAAGCGAATTCTCTCAAGCGGAAAATCAAAACAAACAATGCCATGTTTAGATTCTCTGCTTCAGAGAATTCGTTTTGTCTTAATAGCTAATCATTTTAAAATTCCATGTCGATTCCATTGTTGTGACAAAATCTGCCCTTGCTCCTATCTATTTGAAATATTTCATGTTAAATCTATCCAAAAAGACTTACGTAAATGACCCAACTCAAGACCTTCACACAAACTAGACCTTCAAACAAAATAGCAGTGGGATAGCAGTGCAGGTATTTCTTGCAGATATGCTACTTTGCTAGTTACTTTGCTATAAAGAGGTTACATTGGGGGTAAACAAAGAGTGAAATTTCTGAAAAGCTTGGCGAATGTTGATTAACTTGGGAAAGGGCGTTTTGAATGATGTGGTGATGTGGGGATGCATGGCGGATGTTTGATAACGTGAGGAGGCCTTTAGAGTTGCGAGGCGGATGTTTAGTAGGGTGGAAATGCATCTTGAGTGACGTGGTGGATGTGGATGTTCAAAAACGTGAAAAGATATCTTGAGTATCGTTGCGGATGCTCGGTAACGTGGAGAGATGCTTTGAGTAGCGTGTTTCGGGTTTTTTGGAGGTAATTAAACTTCACAAAAGCTGTGAAGGGCGATTAACCTGAGTTAATAAATATAATGTTAACTTGGTTTTGTTTTTTCGACTTTAAACCAGATATAGACTAGGTCAACACGGTATAAATGTCCCGTGTAATCATGTGTTATTTTTCATGGCAATGAGCAATGATTTTATCTCCATTTTGTTCAAGGTCAACAATACAACTTTGAAAAATTGAAGCCTAGCGAGGTGCGAGTTCAAGACACAATATACGATTACAAATCAATCATGCATTATTCTCGAACGTCTTTTACTGCAAATGGTCTTGATACAATGCGAGCTAAGTTTGATCCTGCTATGCCACTTGGTGGTAAAGAATTGAGCCCAATAGATATTTTGGAGCTGCAAAAATTGTACCAATGTCATCGTGAGTATACATCGTTCAAACTACCTCCCAGCCTATGATTAAATTTCAGCTTGAATTTGAACAATAAATCTTACCAAAACGACCAAATCTTATCAGGCCCCATTTACCCGATGTTTACTGCCAATTGTTTACTGAATACAAGATGAAAACAATATTTTTTGAACAATAGTGAAATTGACACACTTGTTTTAAAGCGATTATTCCTTGAGAACAAAGCGAAACTCTCTCAACTGGAAAATGAAAGCATCTCATACGCAACATTTTTATTTTTGTTTTCCAGTCTTGCTTTGTTCTCAAAGGAAAATTGCTTTGAAACCAGTATGTCAATCTCACTATGGCTACAAAATCCGCCTTTGTTGATCCAAAATGCAAATTGTTACAAAAGTATTAAAAATTTACATGGTCAAAAACAAGAGAGGGAACAGGGAAGCCTCTAATACAATCTGTTTTATTTCCAATTGACGATATTTTTTGGCGTTAGCTTTATCATGTATTTATTTATTTATAGTTTTCTTTGGTCGCCGCCAACGCTCGTTTTCACCATTTTCAGATCGCACTGAATTAGAAATCAGAAATATGTTGCAAATGGCGAGAACGAGCATTGCAATGGCAACCTCATTAAAATATTTGTTGGCCTAAAGCAAGGTCTCCTATTTCGCGTGGTTTGATGTAAGCAAAGAAAATTTGCATCCACTGTGCTCAGGCATTCTTTATAAGAATACTGAATATTTTTTTAGTGGACTCGTCAACCAAAATGAGTGATTGGACACCGTGGTCAACTTGCATTCCTGCCGGCACAACTTGCTTTAGATTTCGTCAACGCTATTGCTTTTCGGAAAATAGAGCTGATTGCCCTGGAGTTGATACGTATGGTGTACTCGATGAAAAGCAGGATTGTACTTCGTGTTTAGGTTAGTACTATTTTGCACATGCGGGGACAAGGGCAGATTTTGTGCAGAGCGAATTCTCTCAAGTAGAAAATCAAAACATGGCTTCGTTTGTTATGATTTTCTGCTTGAGAGAATTCGCTTTGTCTTCGATGGCTAATCGCTTTGCAATTGGCTCGTCGAATTCACTATTGTTACAGAATCCACCCTTGTTAATACGGAATGTGATGGTGGCTCGAAAAAATGTTCACATTTTTGAAAAATCACCCAAATGTGATTCTATTATCAATCTTAAAAAACATACTGAGCAACAACCATAAGCTACTTTTGTCACGTAAACAAATGATGATGTAATTACAACTTAAAAAAGATATGTTTGAGCTTTTCGTCTTAACTCGGTAATTGTGGCCAAAACGCATGTTTATTGTGATTTACAAAGCAGATTTGTTGTGATTTTGAGTCAATTGAAAATTTATTTAAAAGAACAATTGACTGTCTCCCAAGAAAGGGGGGCAGTACCATCTAACACGGGTAGGGGGCGTGTTCGAGGAAATCTTGAGCTAACCAAAAATATAATGGAACGAGAATGCAAACCAAAGGATATAATAGTATTTTGCATGTTAAGATGTGATTGTATTGCCTTTTACATATTTTCATTTATGCTAATGCTCATTATTTACCTAAAAATATAAGATTTCATATTTTTAGAGCCAAAATGATATTTTTTGATGAAAAAAGTTTCCAGGATGAAAAATACAAACATATGTTATCGAATTGAAATCCTAGATCAAAACTATTGGACGCACTCACCTGCCCAAATCAGGCGGTACTGCTCCCCCCTGGGGAGTGTATATGTAGTTGAAACTCTCGAACTCGCTTATCTCGAACTCTCGATTGGCCTGAACTCTTTTGTGTATATTTTGACGAGCATCTATTCCCTATTGTAAATCTTGCCGGAAATTACAAGAATTTTATGAATTTTAAATTTGATTTATTTTGAATTGAATGCGCACAATTTATTTGATAAAGTTTGTCTTGCCTTGCCCTTGAAATAGGACTACGTTGGCCCCTATTTCCCCGCAATGTATGCAATTTTTTGATTGGATTTTTTGCAGAACCGATGAATGGTCATTGGAACAACTGGGGATCATGGGGTGCATGCTCAAAACCGTGTGATCAGGGCACTCGCACCAGAAAAAGACTGTGCAACAATCCTGTTCCATCCAATGGTGGCAAAAATTGTGATGGATCGACGACTGAAACAAGGATATGTCGAATTAAAAAATGCGGTCAACGTAAGTTTAAATCTTCACGAAATGTGTCCATATAAGATAAATAATGACTCACTAAGCGACTGATTGATTTAGGGGCAAATTATTTCATGAAAGGTACCCTGTGTGTAGTTTCATTCCTTTAAGACAAGCTGAGACTCATTCACGCTGAGAAATAAACCCTGGTAAACTCAAAATTAATTAATATGATATCATGCTATGCCGTGATGCTTCTTGTATTGCAAGATCTTTAAAGAGCTGTCTTTCAGAGATTCACCCGGCCTCTGTTCGATAGCCTACAGGGGTATTTCAATTTTCGTTTTATCAATGGAATATACTCTGGATATAAGTTACTCCAAGCATTATCAGTTATCTAAAATTTATTCCAATTTCTCGCAAATCAGAATTTATTTTGGTTGATTATTCCATTATTTCTCAGATGTATCGCTATATGTTTCATATATTTTTTTTGTCAGAATGGTACGATACGAGCTTTGAAGACGGTTGGGGAATGTGGCATCAGTCAACTTCAGATGATTTGGATTGGGCCAGGCGAACAGGATCTACGCCATCACCTCTTACAGGGCCGAGCGGCGATCACACTACTTACTATGGTAATATATCATGCTATTTTCATTAGTAGCTAGCCCAAGTCTGAAGCGATTTTGGACATACTATTCCATTATTCTATAACGAGACTATTGAAAAATAGTGTTACATTTGTGATTCATTTTTTGGCAGCCAAATGAGATTTTTTGAAGGATGCCACAACTTCGTATGGCTCTAATGACAGCGCTGCATTGTTGTTACATGAAAATTTCCTCATCTGTGATTTATGGATTATTTTGATTACTGTAAGATCGAGGTGCTGGAATGCTGTGATTGAGGTCCCTCGAGGTATTGTAAGATACCAAAATGCCATCAGTCGTATGGTGGAGCCATAGCTGTGGTTCCATTATAGTTTCGCGGTTAGGCGGTTTGGTACTAGCGGTTTAACGGTTATCTTTCAAAATTTAATGCGGTTAACGGTTAACAAAATATTTTTTGTGGTTGATGGTTCCAATTTTTCGATTTTCCCTGTTTCCACATTTTTGATCTCTTTCAGCGTTACAACAAATCGACTCTGGTGCATGCTGATTTTTCGCTCGTTTGCAGTACCGTCGGAAGCGGGTCCTGTAATCCTCCATAATTTGAATAACGGTTATTTAAAACAAATGCTTAATTAATCATTTGTTCTCTATTGTTCTGAGAACAATAAGCCCTCGATCTGAAACAGATTCCGACGTCACTCTGGGTTCATATTACCCGAGGCCCGCGTCATAACAGGAGGAATGAATAATTTCAATTTATTTCAACAAAATTGCTCGATTGAAAGCCGATTTTCTGCACAGAGAAACCTTCTCAACATATCGAACTCATGGAGCCAATCAGTGGAAGAGATAGGGGATTGAAAGGGGGCTACCATCAATTTCTGGATTGCACTTTTACCAATATGTGTATCATGAATCCTGTATACTTTTTGTTGAAATTCCCGCAGGGCTCCTAGTGACTCAGATGGCTCCTTACCTTTTTTACAGGGATGGTCAAGGTTCATTTCATTTTATCAATATTTATACAAAAATGCCTTTTCAGGCTAGACAACACAAATAATCTACTTACGCATAAATATGCTTAATTAACATAAAAACGTTGCTCTACCAATAGCCATGCCCCAAGCCTATTTCATGCCAAATCACAAATCTTTATTTCTTACTCAATGTATCGAGGGAATGTCATATCGAGGAAATGCTATGTTCCCTCGATATATTGAGTACGAAATAAATTTTATTGATTTGGCACGAAATAAGCTTGGGGCAAGTCTACTCTACCAAGGGATCGTGTTCTGTAGGTTCAAAAGTTATATGTTATAAACTGCAATAGGATTTGATTTCTTTCCTAGTGCCCGTGCATTTCCAACCACCGATGCAATGCAGTAGAATGCGTTATTCATTTTTCTTTTTGAACCCTTTTTTAGATTGCAATTTTAAACTTTGCTTTGCATACTCCAACCTAACTTTGCGAAATGTAGGTCTCCGTGATTTCTGGTCTTATTTTCGGAAACCTGGGACCTTTTAGTGAACTTTTTACTTAGATTTTCGACACAGAGGTCATGAAGAATTTTATATCTCATGGCGACTCCTTGTTCAAAGGTCAAAGGAAAGCAACGATTTAACAGTGATCAGTGTGCTGGTCGATCCGTCCTTGTACCTGGCATCTTCTATTAGCTCATCTCCTGTCAGAATCATTAAAGTTAGGATGTTTTAATGTTGGAGAGAGTACCCCAAACAATAACAACAAACCCAAGATGGCTTTCAAACAGAGGTTTATATACTTGATCAAGAATTTTGGGGTATGGCTTTTGCTTCAACTTTCTCAGTGAAGTCAAGCCCCCTTCCAGCTTACTTTTTGTAGTTTTTACTGTTCTTTCCAATGAAGCCTTCTTTCATCGATGAGAATCCCTAGATATTTTGTCTTTTCTACCCTGCTGATAAATTCATTATTGAGAAAGCTGTAGCGTGATTACTATTTTAATGGTGCATCCATTTCTAGAGAAGACGAGATAACGTTGTGAAAGACGGAGGCCATGGGATGAGGGTCGCCATTTGTCAGAGCGATAGCCTTGTTTCAGTCAATGGTTGACAACTCGCCTAAGAAGAGCCGTTTAGCGTAGTTAATTGCAAAGATTAAATAGTGATCCACCCTACCTAATGGAAGCACGTTTGCTCTCGATATATATTTTGGGCGATTTGAGGCAAAGTGATTTAAAATTTTCAATGAAAAGGTCCCGGAAAAACGTTAGTCAGCCTTGTTCGGGGTTATTAGAATATCAGGGATAAACGTTTTAGAGATTTCAATTTCTTTAGAATATTTAAAAAATATTTGATTTTTATCAAGATTTCTTATATTAACTTGGTATACCTCAGTAGTTTCTTGCCCGATCTCGCCAACAAGTCGATCTTGTCACACTAACGCTAAATCTTGCTTCATTAAATACAATCCTAGGTAAGAATATTAAAACTTAGGTTCCTTCATGTTTAATCTAGAATAACATTGGCTTTTTTGCGTAACGAACAGGATTGCACTTTGTTTAACTTTATTCGGAAAACTTTAATAAAATGAAATAGAGCCAATCAAAGTGCCATATTGTCAATAAACAAATTTCCAGCTGACCTTGCAGAAAAGAAAATGCACTACCTCGGTTATGAGAAATGCGCTTTTAGCTCTGGGAAACACAAAAAAATCAGTAGAATATTGTGCTTAGACCGTATAGATCTATATTCGGCTTGTCCATGTAAAAGTTGCCTCTATGAAGTTGTAATGTATGCGGTAGTTTTGGATATTTGAAACATTTCACTCATAAATGTTGTATTAATGACATTACTGGTGAAATATATTAATTTTTATTTTGAACAGGTTACTATGCATACATCGAAGCAGGCATTGCTAACACAGGCAGACAAGCTATTTTGAGAAGCTCTGTAATCCAAGCAAACTTCGGTGATAAATGTATGAGTTTTTTTTACAACATGAATGGAAAAACAATTGAATCCCTTTCTGTAACGATCAGGTACCAGTCAGGTAAATCGACGTGGATATGGGACAGAATGGGCCATCAGGGACAAGACTGGAAAGCTGGAGCGGCTACCTTACCAAACAGCAATGAACCATACACCGTGAGCATTTTATTTTCATGAATTAAGGCTCGGTTGAAAAAATGGTGGTGGGCAACATAGTTATTGGGGATATTTTAACATGAGCAATAGGATTTGAACGATTTATTTCCTAGTGCCCATGCATTTCCAAGCACCCATAGAATGCAGTAGAATGCGTTATTCGTTTCTATCACCAGGGGAAAACAGGACACTATGTCGCGTTAGGTGATACAGGTATTTCATTGTATTGGGCTGTAGGCAATGCATGGGTACTAGCATCAACCAACCCAATCTTATTATAGTACGTTTCAAAATTTCTGTCACCTGGCAAAAATTTCGCGCTTGCTCGCTCCGGCTATATCTAATTCCCTCAATCATGATATCAATCGAAAATTGACATCGAGGCTAATATCTAATATCACAATTATATTTATATTTTTAATGATTTTTGACGTAAACGTTCACACAATTTTTTATAAGAGCACATTTTATAAGAACATCGAGGCTCAAATTGTCAAAAAAAAGAACACATTAAGAGCATGCTCAGCCTCGGATCTAGCATTTCCAAAAACTTCAACACCGTATTTTAGTGCTATGAAGTTGTTTTCAGTGATTGTTATACTTACTATGCAAATTATTTAAACTATAGGAACGCGAATGATACTAAACACGAATGCTCCCTATGTTACCCTGGATATCCCTATGTAAGTGCAAGCAAAGCAGAAAAAATTGGCCACATCGTTAATTGGGATAAAACTAAGGAAGAATCATCCGTGCAAACATTAGAACAATTTAAGAACTTTTCAGCCTCAAATTCTTAGAAATTTAAGAACATCGAGCCTCGGCAAAATTATTATGATCTTATTATTATGATCTTATTTATCATAATTTGTAGGTATTAATTTTGGCGAATTTATTGAGAATTAACTATTGCTGAAGTCGAAATTTTGCTTAGGCTCGACAAACGGGGGTTTTTAAAACCGATCTTGTAAACAAGGCTAGTGGTGGCTAGTGGTGGCGCCAGGATTCCTTCGACAAAAGGACTGGGCTTCTCCGACAGAGCAGCATGATTTTCGAGCAATATAGTTTTGCTCTAGGCTTCTCTAATTTCTATTGGTGGCAAGCTACTTCCAATGGTCGCCTGCTGCTCCCTTGCCAACTCACACCTAACACCACAACTGAACCAGACTCGAGTTTTTTAGTGTTTTCGTTGCTTTTTCAGATTGAGTTTGCAGCGAAGATTAAATACTCACCGGAATCTGATATTGCAATTGATGACATTTTCATTGATGACGGAAAGTGCTCATCATACCTCGAAGGTAAGGAAAATAAAAATATTAGTGACGTTTAGATTTAGTAGGAATTCCAGTGCAAGCACAAGGTTAGAACAGAATCTGTGCTAGCCAGCCCAAGAAAAGTGGGGTTGACCAATGAATTGCTGAAATTGCATTTTCTGTTAACCAACTACCTTTTACACCATTTTTAATATGCTCAGAAATGCAATTTGGAAAGGTAATAATATTTTTATAAGCCTTTCTTTTGTTGTCACAATGTCATAGGTTTTTTATTAGGCCTTTTATTGTTGCAATAATTAAGCCAATTTCCTCCAGTTCTCGGGGTCTTCAGCTCACTTAAAGGTTGGAAAATGCTCACTCCTTATCAGGAGAAAGACTGCGGAAATTCAAATATAAACTAGTAAAAAACCTTTATAGTTATAGATAAATATAATCCATAAATTAAATTCTTGATGACAAACACTGCAAGAAATAAATAAAATAATAGGGTTTATCTTGTTTTTTTGATGATCATCAAACTACATTTGACTGCCAACACATCAATATTTATAAACATTTTGAGAACTTTTTGGATTTTATATTATGGGTATACAATACCATTTGGGAAATGATTTTAAATGTCCTTCTACATTTATCCCTGAAAGTATAACGTTTTAGTACGGGCTTTAGAAATCGTTGTCTGTGTTACCTTTTTTTTGTTTCTGATATCCCATTACCCGTGCATTTTGATTGTATCCTACCACCCATGCCTAAACTAGAGAAAAGGGTATTGCGTCCTAACTTCTATTAACCATCTCCTTCTTTCTCGTTCAGACATGGGGCATAATACTAACTAAAGAGGGCACCACTTTTGCCTATTATGAATTAAAAATAGAAATGAAATTTACATCGTAGCTTCTACGTCTATGCCGATAAATGATGTGCTTACGATGTTTCGAGAATTTTCTCCATTTACAGTCAAGAGACTGACGTGTATTAACGTGAACGATGCCGTTGGAGACAAATAAATTACACGCTCTTTCGATGTTTCGAGAATATTCTCCCTGTTGCCAGCATGTTAGCGTGTATAACGTAACTTTATAAAAAAGCGTATGCATAATAAGTCGTAAAATTTATTTGTATTTAACAGTATTCTTATTTATTCATATTTCAATACTTTTAATACAAAATCATAATTAGTGCATCACAATTACTTGTTTTTTATGGGTTTTTTATCCGCAGTTTGCAAAGACCACGACCCAAATTGCGCATATTGGACAAGTGTTGGCGAATGTCACAGAACGTATAATTGGATGCTTCGAGGGTGTTGCAAGACTTGCTCAGAAAGTACGATTCTTTATAAATTATTTGTTTGGAATTCAAATTATTCGCGTCAACCCTGCTTATAGTTACTCAATCATTATCTTTTTGCAACAGAAGAAAATTTTGAAGAAATTTGAACGCCTGTTATTTTGTGGGATGATTCAGTACACGTGTATCATATGAAAATTGCCTAACTGTTCATAATCTTCACCAGAGCAAATTACCAAAGCAACTTTGCATAAGTGAGGATCGTTTGGGGCTCCATATTCTCCTGTTCCTTTGCGGACACTGAAAATGTTCTCTTATTGTTTTGGAAGAAATGCCTCTCCTAAATTGGAAAATCCGTAGTTTTCCAGCTCCCCTCTAGTTTTCCTCTTTTGTTCTCTTGTTCTCTACCCTGGGCACTAGACTTTCTCCCAGGGGAAGTGTTCCCTACTACCTCTAAACGACCCTCACGAGAGAATTCGACTATCATTTGCATACATCACATAATAATGGCGAAACTTTGCATTGTCCATTTTTGTTATGCGTTTGTGCACCTCAGCATTTTTCATAAGTGTCTTTGACAGGGGCGCAGTGGCCTAATGGTCAGAATTTTCCGACAAAAGGTTTGCAAACACTTTAAAAACGAGCATACGCATGGAGCGGTGGGAGGGTAAAAATAATTCGGGAGGACTACACTTTTTCGTCATCGCAAAAGGAGGCCTGCACTGCAACAAATTCCCAGCAAATTATGAAGAAGAGTAAATACTTTTATACATTTGTTTAGTCTAAGGATACAATATTTTTTTTAAAGAATCATTTTCAGAAACTTTCCGACAAATTACTGATTATTTCGAAAATTTTGAAATTCAAGGTGGCTAGATTACCTATGGTATCTCTTTTTTGCCCTGATGTCATAATTTTAAACATCAAATTGACAACAAATTCCCAGCAAATTATGAAGAAGAGAAAATACTTTTATACATTTGTTTAGTCTAAGGGTACACTATCTTTTTTATACAATAATTCTCAGAAAATTTCCGACAGATTACTGATTATTTCGAAAATTCCAACACGAGGATAAATTTATCATAGTCCATTTTTGCGATACGCTTGGGTGGGTACTCAGAAATATTTGCACAAGGGTACAAAATTGCACATCACCCCAGAAACACTTCAGGTCATCGCATGGGGGATCAGAGTTTTTCCGCGGTGAACTGGTGATTTATTGAAGCTTCAAAGTTAGAAGAGTTATATAAATATATTTAAAAGAAATAAAAACGGTTTAGATTTACAGAAAAAGTCTCCGCTGCTCCTTCTTTGTTCCAGTATGCCTGAATGAAAATTATTTTCTTCTAGCCATGGGAAAATGCACGTCCGACGTATACAGTGCTACATTATGCCCTGGTTTCGCAAAGACTTACGGGTGCGTTTCTAATGCACAATGGATGTGGAGCAATTGTTGCAAATCATGTAAAGGTAATGTCCTTGGTATTGTACTTTTTAAGAAAAAGGTTATTGTACTTGTACAACAAAATTGTTACTGTTACACTCGAGCTATTGTACAGAAAATTAATTTCATCGCATAACAAAAGAATATTAGTTGATTAAAAAAAGACTATAAAAATGAATTCAGTTAAATTGAGGAAAATTTTAAATGTTATCGAAACAAAATTAAGATTCTTTAATTTATAAAGATATTATAATAAATCAACAATTTTTTTAAAGCGTTTTATGTTTGTATAAATAAAAGTGTTTTTAAATGTAGCAATGCTGATGTTCCAGTAATCGTTGCTGTTTCGTAAGTAAATAGCTGTGTAATTGTTTGTAGATGATTCCGATAAGGAATACCTTTTTATGTTGCTTCTCACGGAAAACACCCAAGCAACTTAATTAAACTGGGGTTTATTTGTAAAATTGTGTTTTTCTAAAGTAAAAACTTTTTAAAATTTGTAAATATTGTTTTGTCATTGTTTTTTGTAAATGGTTTTGTCTTTTATTGTAACACTATACATTCCTTTGCACGCTACTCCGGCCATATCAAAATTATATTTTCTCCCCAGTAATTGTTTTCCCTCATATCTCCCCCCATTATATTGGAAACATACGTATTTGTTGTTGTTTTTAGAAGTTTTAATAATCTCTGTGCAGTGATGAAAATTTCTTAAGATAAACACTACCACAACCCTTTATTACGTGTGTTCATATGACCAGGCTTAGCAATATTGTATGTTATTTTGTAGCTTGTTTGGACTCTCATGAAATGTGTCCATACTGGGAAAGCATCGGGGAATGCACCAGAAGCGAGGTTTGGATGAAAGAAAATTGTAAGATTAGTTGCAAAGTTTGCAAGAAGTAGGTAAGCAGTATTTGCTTGTCCGTTGTTTTTGGATAAGGGAAGAAAATACCAAGGGCACCGCACCGAAATAAATGACGTGTCTTGGTAAAATTCATGGATGGTGGCCCTCTTTGAAACATTTACTCAACAAATACAAAAACCTTTTTGAAAGTTTGAGCTGTCGTAACTAAGGGCCTGTTTACGAGGAGGTAGGGCTACCCTAGCACCAGGGTTACCCTAGCAGAAGGGTGAAAGTTAGCTCGTGTTTACAAACAACATTTTATGCGAAGGGTAATCATAGCAGCCGGGTCAACTTATATGAACATCATGGAAGGAGCGATGCCTCGCATCCATCGTTTATACCGCAGAAAACAATTAAAGTTGACCCGGGCAGGCGAGTTATCCCTAGCAGAGCGTTTATAAGGAGAAAAGTTGACTCGGCTGCTAGGGTAACCCTACCTCTCAGCTAGGATGACTCTAGTGATAGGGTTACTCTAGCATGCTTGTAAACACGATGAACAAAATTACAAGAAATGACCGAAGGCTAGGGTAACCCTACCTCTCAGCTAGGATGACTCTAGTGCTAGGGTTACCCTAGCATGCTTGTAAACACGATGAACAAAATTACAAGAAATGACCGAAGGCTAGGGTAACCCTAGCATAGTTTTAGACAATATAGTATAGTGAGTTTTAATTGAGCAAAGCTAAACATTTTACATGTGTTTAAATAATAATCAAAGATGTAAGTTGAGAAGGACAAAAGTCGTTGCAAAAACTACGAGAGAAACTTAAAAGCACCACGTTCGACATTTTTAAAGAAAGCGACGTTGCTTGAAAAATAATGCTTGTGTAAATTTCTTGTACTAATATAAAGAGGGATAGAGAGCGAGAAAGAGAAATGTTTTTCGTTTTTTCTCTCTTCCCTCTTGTTTCTCCGTAACAAAAATAAAAACAAATAATGTAGGATAGCTAGAATGAGAAAGATCAAATTGGAAATAAAATATGAACTTTACTTTTTCTAAAGCCCGTGGTCAATTTCACTATTTTTACAAAATATACCCTTGTTTGCACGAAGCAAAAGAATACTAGAAGTTCCCAAGCGTTTGGCAACTTAACTTGAATTTGGGGTGCAAACAAGCCTATCTTAATTGGTCTGTTAATGAATTGTTTTTATGTTTACAGAAGCTGAAGCTGTACAAGAGATGTAACAAGAATACTGCTTAGCACTTACTACACAACATGTATTTGGGCATATTTGGCAATTATGTAATCAAATTTTTGCAGGATAGTAAATCAGGGATAGCGAAGAACAATTTTGGATTTATTAGTTGCATATTTATTAAATTGTGCTTATATTTGCTGTGGTTTCTGATTATTGCTATTTATTTTATTATATAAAATTTAATTCTTATTGTTGGAAAGTACAATTTCTGTTTGTTTTAAATACCTTTCGTTTTGACTGAACGCTCAATAATATTTGAACGTTGTATCAGAACGGTGTGCTTTTCAAAGCTGCAACTATTTTTCGTGGTCTTTTGAAAAAACAAGCTGAAGACTCCGAGAAGAAGCGGAATTTAGTTTAATTATAGCGACATCAAGAAGGCCTAATTTACGAATAACCTCTGACATTGCAAAAATAGAACGTAAGGTTTACAAAGCGATCCATTTTCTTTTTACTAAATCACTTTTTGGCGCTTTTGGAGTGCATTTTCTAACCTTGTACTCGCTCTTGAAATCATCGTTTCCAATGCAGGCTGCGCAGTCATTAGTCAGGGTTGAGGAGAGAATTCAGCAAGAGGGATCAGATTTAACAAAAGTCCCTAATGATTTGCTCTTTTATTTTGAAATTTGATGAAAAAATATATTTATACTGATATTTTTCATTGTAATATATTTTGTTAGAAAAGCTAAATATGGTCCCCTCGTGGCAATGGGGTCCATAGGCGTAGCCCAGCCTTGAACCATACTCCTTGGCGCTGCGCTGGATGCAATGACGGCAATGAGTGTCTACATCTATCAAAATATTGAGCAAGATCGCATATCAGTATGCTCAGCTTTGTAAAATAAAGAAAAATGTAAGTTACATGAATAAATTTTCAAGTAAATATCTGAAGTTGTTGCGAATTGGGGATATTGACATATTGAGGTAAATTGTTATTAATCTACTGGCTGGTAGCCTGTGACCGAAAGAAGTAAAAATTAGAGACGAGAATGGAGGGATAATAAATAATTATGCGGTTTAGAAAAGGTATGGGCCTCATTGTCATGTTAATAAATATTCTCACTTTTCAAATCGATGCAGTTTTTAATAAAATTAGTTGTAAACAAATAACTTATGGGTGAAGTTAGGCCATTTTTTAAATCCATTTACTCACTGATCTCAAAATATTTAGAGATCAGTGCATTTACCAGAATAATGTCGCGCCGACCCATACCTCTGTGAAACTGTGCCTCTTCCTGGAATTTAGGCGGGAAATAATTTCTTGAAAGAGGCTGAATGTCGAGGAACAATTTTAAGATTGGAACACTTCTGGAACAAGCAGTGCAGCGTCAGTGGCACATCCTTTCTCTCACAGCTCCACTGCTCATGGAAATGCATATGTGAAGAAACTTTTGAGAAATTCAGCACATTAGCAAGGTTTGTATTAAGTGAATAAACGAAAGCCCGTCTGGAAAGTACGGCAGTTTTCACTGACTGAGATCTCTGTCGTCGGGGGGGGGGGGGGGGGGGGGGGGGGGGGGGGGGGGGGGGGGGGGGGGGGGGGGGGGGGGGGGGGGGGGG
>JAYJMH010040509.1:0-15192 GCA_036873815.1 Phacellophora camtschatica | reverse complement strand
GCCAAAAAGACTAAGTGAACAATTTGGCGGCGATGGAATCTGACTGCTTGTTCAATTTTGGCTTCAAATCTTTAATATATATATCTACAGTAAAAACCTGCAAATAAGAAATATACTTTTAAAAACCTCCGGGCTAATTTTTTAGAGAGAACAATAGATAAAACAATAGCCTATTGTTTACAAAACAATACCCTGGATGGAAAATCTCGTTTCTTATATGCGGGTTTTTACTGTGTATGAATTCTCATGAATTTTCGCCGCCCACTGAAAGACTCAACAGTGAGTCTATTACCCCTATTTTGAACTAAAAATAGTTAAAAAAAAAACGAAAGTTAATAGTTCCAAAATAAATGTGCTAAAAATTATGTCTACGTTTACTCTCTAAAAATATGACGTCAAGTACGCTCGTCAACAATAAATTGATTATTTAATTTTAGGCTTACGGTGACATCATTTGCATCGTTGGTGATAGAATCTGTGGTTCAGGCAGCTTCAAATTCTAAAATTGAAATAAATAAAACATTGCGTTCTTTTAAAGTCAAAAATTGTTCCCTGCTATTACACCAGCCAAAATTAAAACTTAACGATGATCACTGTGCACTACAGATAGAAGATTCCAGAACCATGTTCTACTCCAAACCGTATAGGCACATATGAAATGCAGCACCAAAGGCCCATAGAAAATATGATTAGAAAGTATAGTCAAGAGAAAACACTCCAGAGGTCTACCCCCACAAAGGTAGCATGATTAGATCATGCAATTTACACAAATAACTAAATTTAGGATACCCAAGTCTTAAGACTAATAAATAATCTTAGGATCCCCTAAATTTAGATACACAAGAGTGGCGGAGCGTTTTACACAGGTTTTGTTAGATAAATTTAGTTAAGCTTGGTCGAGTAAAATCAAAAACTTGGATGGAAAACCTTCTTGTTCATTGACTTAACTCATTACATAGCAGAATCTTTAGCTTGTTGTTGTAAAATCATGGATGATAAAATATAAAGTTATAAAAAGTAAAGTTGCATGAATATTGAAAACATAATATAACATCGTTTTGAGGAGCAACTTAATTCAAACACCGCTCATTAAAACAGTAATCCAGGCAACGTAACTTAAAAAAATTATCAGCATAGATTTGGGTTTCAGAAAATCAGCACATATGGTTTCAAAGCTCCAAAAAATCGGCACAACAATTTGCCTTTAAATTTTAACATACTTTGAGGACAGAAAGAATTTTCTCGCTTTTTGTTTTCTCCTTTAATTCGTCAACCGTGACATGCTTTGTCAATTCCTCAACAAACCTAAAACGTACATAAAACTAAAATTAAAAACTAATTTTTTGGAGAAAAAATATCCTCCGAAAATTAAAAAATTCAATTTGCAGTACAATATTTCCTTCATTAACGGCCACGCAGTTCTTTTTAATTTGGGAACTTTGGAAGGTCCAGATCTGGCATGGATATTGCTCGAAATGGGAGACATACCTGGTGTCTCAAAAAACTGGTAACAGCTGTGATCTAGGTTAGCTGCGCGAGTTTCCCTCAAATTTATTGGAAATGATTTTTAGAATATTTATTGGTAGTTAACTTAACAATTAATACCTAGTTGACTACCGATAAATATTTGTGCTAATATTTGTGTATCGAGAGTCGAGATATTAATTTTGAAAGTTAAAATTTGCGTTTTTGAACCTGCAAATTTGAACTATAAATGTTACTATCTCAATTCACAAACGATTAATGTAAACAAACCAGATTTTTATTTTAATGTTGACTAAAGAGGATTACTTAAAAAATAATTTTTGACGGATTTAAGCAGTATTCTCAGCACTAGCCAACATCAAACCTGTTACCATATTTTTGGGACACCCGGTATATATATATACTATTGTGTCTCATGATAACTTCAGCAATGCCTGCTTAGCTGCAAACATTTTAAGAGGTGCTTATTCAAAGAAGGCGCATATTTAATGGAGGTGCCTACACGAAGGTGCTTATTCGAAGGGGACGCTTATTTTAGAGGGTGCTCATTCAAAAGGGTGTTTGTTGTGGGAAATGTGGTGTAGGTTTTTAAGATAGTTAAAAAAATTATCCAATTCCATCTAATCCAATCATAATTCTATTACAAAATTTCACAATTCCATCATTCTAATATTCCAATCTATTTTACCGAATTGTCAACGCAATTAATATCATTAAAATTAAATAGGTAATGTCTAAGATTAAAAAGAATGCTGCTACTACAGATCTATGAGATTTAGACTTACCTGACGGTTAGAAGATCATGGTTTTCTAATTCATCGCAAAACTCAATCCACCTTAAAAATAGAAGAAAAAAACAACATAAAGTACACACAGTAAAGTCTAACCTATTATTTTCATGTTGTTCTAGTCAGAAATTAGGGTCTGAGTTTCTTACAAATTGCTTTCCTAAAATGCTTTCCTAGTGTGACAATACAAGTAATCTTCTTTTAAACCTTTCACCCCGGGAAGGGCCATACAGCCTATTAACAAACAACGTAAAAAGTCGTATTTTCAGGAGGTATCTGCGGGTAGAACCTTACATTAATTTCAGATATTTCAACGTAAGTTTATCATATAAATTAGTTGGTTTGCGTGTGCTACCCCCCTGCAAAATGAAACTTGCAGAGAATTTGCCTGTTTAGCAGAAATAAATCAGGGCGTGAAAAGAGTAAGGAGTTTTTTCCAGCATGCATGCACTGCGCGAGTTTTTGATCATGGGAGCCATTTTGGTGGTCTACAGAAACAAAAACTGGGGAGACAAGTAAACGTTCTGCCGTTTGCTGGGCTATTCTGCAAATTCTGTTCATTACTAGGCCGTAAAATAGCGCAACAAAATGCCTGAAAGATTAACTTAGATTTAGAGATGTCACTCAGCCTTCCGTGATAATTCTAAGGTACCCAAATAACGAAAATTAAAATAAAGTTTCATTCCCAATTACATCATGTGACGTCGACAGGCAGAAGCAAAGTGTATAATAGTCAATGAAATAAATGTTTCAGCCTTGGTTTTGGATCAGCATGATTTTGCACTTCACAACTGCCCGATCAACTCATTAAGTAAGATTGAATTGACGGAATGATCTTAATTTGAATTTGAAAAAGGCAAACAACGAAACGCAAATAGTAAACAAAAAGGATACATTTTCAACTCAAATTATTCAAAAATAAGCAGTTTTAGTATTTATTTAGCTAATCTTCAGTCTGCCACATCCTCAGTGGCAAAAATGAAAGGGAATGCGTCCATGTAAGATAACGTATCTCTATAGAGAATATCTGATGGTGCCTCGGCAGACGCCTGATTGGCCAGTTATGCAATTGTTTACAAGACATTCTTGTTTCGTTTTTATCCTTTGTCAACGAATTGCAAGATTGTAAAACCACAAATTCATGCTGCTAAAACTGATCATGTGATATTATTTGAAAGAATAGGTACAAGTAAAGCAGTTTCGACAAACATTGAGGCTATTTCCAAATTTTGGAACCATTTTTTGTTACAGTATGGAGATTATGCAGCAACTAACCGATATCCTAGGCATCTTATACTAAGTATTGATGGAAGAGACACTACCTTTCGATTACAATGGGACCCCATGCCCTCTCAAAATCCAAGCTGCAGGCCTGATGGCAAACCAAAACAAACTTAAACAACATCAATTACTATTCTCTGCAAAGCAATTAAATTACCTGTTCACATTTTTGATGGAAGACTCAAATATGCCAGCTTTTATATCTTTAAGTGCCCGTTTACTTGGCATGAAACCATGACTTTTCATGTCAAGCACCAATTCGATTGCACTAAAATAGAGGAGTAAAAATTGCTATTATATTCCTAAATGCACTAAAATAAAACAAAAATACATATGATTATCTTCATATTTGCACTAAAAAATAAAATAAAAATATGTATGATATTCACGAATGACAGCAAGAGAAATTTAAAACTTAATTATACAACTGTACCAAATCACAAATACTGGTAACTCATTAAAACGTTTCCAGGTTCTCAAAATCACAAATGGAAAAGTATTTCACATAAAAAATGCAACTGATTTTGATACTTTTTGCTAATATTGCGAAAGGAAGGATCGACCATATGAACTATTCTTCTTAAAGCTAAATGTTGCAGAAGAGCTGGCGAAAATTGTTTCAATACAAATTTCCATTTAACCCTTTCACACCGGATTTGTTTCCAATGGACCTTTTTGGAAATAAAAGTCGTTCTATTGTTACAGGACCGGCCTAATTTTCAACATGAAATTCCAATCAGTACAAAAAAACGTCTAAACTTCATTCAAACTTCTTTTGCCTCCTTCGTGAGAGAAAGAGGCAAGAATAACCACTTTCAGTGGAAATACAGCACTAGCCTCGAGACCTATTTCCAAAAAGGTCTATTAACATGCATATCGTATCTAAGTTTAATTTTACAGGGAGTAGCACATTTAAATCAACTTAATTTTTAAAAACATTACTTAAATAAAATACCGTTTAAATATTTCAAATTGATTTCTGTTTGGATTTACCTCCTGGAGATACGACGCTTATCCCTGAAAAATATGGCCTTTCTCGGGTTGAACAAAGGTAAATATGCTTCAATATCATGCGACATGAGATGGGAAAAAGATAGAGTCTGATATGCAATTTAGGGAAGAATTAGAAGACTGCATATGATGCAGATGCGTTGTTTATCTGGGGAAAAGTTGGGAGCAATTAAATTACAGGTAGGGGAGAAAGATAGAAATTCAGTTGGAATATACTTACCCCTGGATGAAACAGTAGATAATTGACCAAGATTCATTGCCTTCGGTGATCGAATTTCAATCTACTAATTCGAATATAGAACGCCGTACATTGTGGTAAAAATACCTCTACCTCAATCAATGTCGTAATTGTGTATTGACGGACGCAAAAATATTTGTATTTAAAAATACCTGTCAAAATCGTCAAGTTGAACGTATGCTTCAATTGCAAAGTTGAAGTCTTCTATTTTGAAGCCATTCTCCGCAGCAGCACGGGCTTCACGTATTTGATTGAATACGAAGGAAACAAACTGAAATCAAGGGAAATAAACCGTTGCAAAGTAAAACAAATTTAACTGCATTAACATTTTTCAATAATGTAATGTTTGTAGCTTTACAATTGTAAATATTAACGATAATAATGAGCGACGTTTCGATGTCATCTTAACAACATTTTCAAGCTAAATGAAATAAAAGACGCTGTTTGTATATATAGAAAAATAAACAATAGAAGTTCTATATATAGAAAAATGAACAATAAAAATGTATTGTTTGCTGTCGTTATAATTTTACAGATATATACATAAATATGGAATGAGTAACCAAAATTTGTTTCGATTTTGTTACCAATCATGCATATTTTTACGCAGTTATGTAGTGTAGAGGAAGGGGTACCATTATTGTCACAATATTAGATATTATAGAAAAAGTAAAACTGTAAAACTGTGAAACTGTGAAACTTTGCACTTTTATGGACGATCTGGTTTTGATGCATGTGATCATGTAGTTCTGAATAATCATCAAATCTATTTCTTGTTCATTTCCATCATTTGATGTTGTTACAAATTTCAGAAATACTATGCGAAATAACAGTAGGCTCATAAAAAATATCAGAACAAATATTTCTTCGGCTGGAATTAAATATTTTTCAAAAGTATATAGCTCAACAGTAAGTTTTTCAAGCGGTAAGTCTGCCAGCATTTTATAAGCGATCAAACAACAATGGTTTCGGAAATCAATTTGGTCTTCCATGGTTGCTGAAAATAATTTTTGAGCTTTGTAACAAAATCAAATTTTAGTGATTTTTCAAACACGTAAACATTTCTTGGGTCACCGGGTGTTTATACAAAGAAAATATTTTAAAAAAATTCTGGTAAATCTATAAATATGTATTCTTGAAGTGTTTCTCGGATTAAGATGGTGACTAAAATGTTTACCTCTGTGCTAGCATTTGAAGGTCCCTCTGCAACAGTCTTTAGCAAGTGCTCAAGAGACGTGATGTCAACATTGCCTACCAAACTAATAATCTCTTTGCAAATTGACATGCACTTACCTGCAAACATAAACAATAAAATTCTTCAAAAACGTTACTCACACTCCAAAACCAATGATATCAACGGGAAAAATTGTGTAGCAATAGTGGAATTGACACCATAATTTCAAAGGGAGTAGTCGACAAAAGCAAAGCAAAACTCTCTCAACTTAAAAATATAAACATCTCCTCTGCAACTCTGCATAGCTTCGCTTGTTTACATTTTCCAGTTGAGATGGTATATTTTTGTTTTCAAAGGACAATTCCTTTTAAATTGATGTGTTAATTGCACTATTGTTACAAAATTTACCTCTGTTGAGCAAAGCCATATTTTAATTTTCTGCTTGCTTGAGAGAATTCGTTTTGTATTGAATATCTCGAACTCTCAATAGGGAATAAAAACTTGTTCGATACAGTAAGTTTTCAAGATAATCAATGCTAAACAAACACTAACAGCTCTAAAGGGAAAGGTTATACAAAACAGTTTGAGTAAAATTTTAATCTATGGTGAGTACAGTTGAACTAAGATAAATGGACATTTAAAGCTCTCAAGGCATATACAAAACAGTTTGAGTCAACTGAGAGTTCCAGTTGGATAGGTTCAACTGTATTGAAAAACGTAACTCGCATAACAGAGGCGAATTTTGTAACAATAAAAACATCTCCTCCAAAACATTGTTTGTTTTCGTTTTGCAGTTGAGGGATAATCGCCTTGAAACTAGTGTGTCAATTTCATAATTGTTAAAAAATTTGCCTTCTTCTCTTGCATCCTCTCTGAGCGATTAAACAAATGACATACAGTAGACTTGAACTTGTTGCCAGAGTCTCGACTTGCTCCATTGCCAGATCTGATTCTAATATTAAATTTTCAAAAATAAAACAAAAAGAAGACACCCTGATTGGAACATCGCCCTGAAATGAAACAACTCGTATTTTCGATAATCTTTTTGAATTTGTGAGAGCTGTATGTTCTAACTTCAATGCAGATCCACTCCTTATAACATCAATTATTTTATGAACGTCTAGATAACGAACTGATGGTAAAAAAGGAGGTGTTTCAATTCAGGGCGACGTTCTACTCATGGCAGCGATGGCCTAGTTTTTGCTTGATCTAACATTCAATAACACATTACTCACCGAAGTCTTCCAAGAACCAAGCATTTTTCAGTTGCAAATAAAGCTTTTTCACATTCTCCTGTTGTTCATGAATAGGTTCTTTGAACTTGCCTTTAAAAATTAAATTACAACAGTTAACGCAACTGATATAACAGCCAATGAAAAATACAACATGTCATACGTAATAGTGTTTCAATACCTGTTATCATCCTTTGAATACATATATAATCTGGGATACATTTTCTACTGTCATACTGGAATAAATGGCATGGCATTGATCGATTATCAAGCAATAAATTTTTAGAATAAGAAACTTTTAGGGTCATTTTCTCAAAATAACAATAGGAAACCAATAAAAACTATTTTCAAACAAACAACAACAACCAGTTTATTGAATACGCAACCTTACTGTAAACTACAACAAACAAATTCAGTATATAGCATCAATTTCTAAGAATCATTAAAAACACAACAAGAAACAAATTTAAATCTCCTTACTGCCAAAACTTGCATTGTCTGGTTTGCCTGGGGCTACTTCTGTGCAAGTTTCAGGCCTCTGCCTGCTCTGATGCCTGCAAGAAATGCAAATGTACAAAACCATGCTTACAAGCACTCGTTTTCTGCTAGCAACAAAATAATAAAATGTCTGATGTCTCAGAGACAATTTGGGTTTCTTTGAAGAACAAAAAACCATAAAAACTTTATTGTTACATGCATGAAATACAAAATGTAGCATATAGAGGCAGCGCTATATGGGAAACTGCCTAAATGCATATTTTTCGCTGACGTTTGGCTTCCAATTCGTTCAAATTCGAGGAGAAATTGTTGAGGGTGGAGGATACGTTTTTTGCTGATCAGTTTTGTTATGAAAGTGTATAAAAATTGGGTGGCTTTAGAAAATTTTCCAGGGCCCCCTTCCCCAGTTTTTGGTTGTTGGCGTCACCATTGGTTGCACTCTCTTAAAATTAGTAAAAAGAATCAACTCTAAAAACTATATTAGCCTCGATATAACAAGATGGACATTTCGAGTACAACCATTTGTCATCTCATAAAATTACCTTGTGATACATCGATTGGGCAAAGATTCTTGCGGTGAAGCGTGTTGCTGTCCCTTAAAAAAATACTCAGAACTATCAGAAACTCAATGAAGCTTGTAAATTTCAAAACTGTCAAAGCTGAACAATAATTTTAATCAACCTACAAATATAATTTGCAGATTTTTGCCAAAAAAGCAACCTGTAGTTTCTTATAAGTCGATTTTTTAGTGGCGGGTTTTTACTTTAGCTCTGAGAACATGTTTTAGAGAATTAGACAAGTCATTCCAAAATTCAGTTTCAAATAAAATCAAAATGCAAATACATCAAAATTTAGAAAAATTTTAAATTACCTTTCCAACAACGGAAATGTGTAAATTAGAAAAGCATTTAATTCAAGTTAATCAAAGCCGACACAATAAACATGACTTTCATCATTTTCAATAATAAAATAGTTTAATCCTTTGAAACCAAATGCTGAAAGATATTACTGTTAAAATTTAAAAAAAAAAATTTCATTTCATCTTATAAAATTGTTGAATGAGAAACATTTTCTCACCAAGAAGTTAGCATTGAATAAAAGCGGTCTGACAGCTTCACCAAATCTGACTGATAGATCTCCAAGCATAGGAATTTGTTGTGCTTGCTGTTGCCAATGTGGCATGTGAGGTGTACAAAGTAATCCACGTCCCCTCAGTGGAGCAAAGTTCTGTCTGGGAGGCATATATGCACGCCCTCTTCCAATCATAATGGGTCTGAACGGAAAAGATTCACCATTTTGTTGATACCTTCCGCCTCTCATATCAATGTCTTCACCTCTCCCTCTCTTATAATTTCTTGGAATTCGAGGCAACGGACCATTTCGTCTTGTGGGTAATCTTCTACCATACTTAGAACCTTTTCCATAACTATTAATACCCGTTTGTTCGCCCTCTGTTCCAGGGCTCCTATCTGTTCCAGGTAGCTTCTTCTCTAATTCATTTTTCGCCTGGTTAGTGTTCTTTTCTTTTTCATTCAATACTTTATTATTATCTGTGGGATTACTTTCAGAAAACATTGCGGGATTACTTTCAACCTCAGAACAAGCTCGTTTTCTTATATTTTCTTCCTTATTTTCATCCATCTTGGTGTTTTTTTTGTCCTTTGATGATTGGGTGACTTTGCATTTTGTTATTTTTCCTGCATTGTCAACTAGCCTTGTTTTACTATGTTCAGAGTTGGTTTCACTGAGCTTCCTAAAAACAAATTAAAATTTAATTAACTAACTAACTAAATGCAATGGCTTTGCAACTAAATGGGGTCAATGTTCACAGAGGTATCTTTTTTATTTACATTGCATGTACCAAGTGTGCAAGAAACAAGTATCCCTATTTGGTCGCCTGCAGTAAAAGCAGACACACAAGAAACCAAAAGAATAAACGTTTGTCGGAAAATATTCAAAATGGTGTTAAATGAAAACCCCTGCCTAGTATGGTAATCAAAAAAATATGTTTAAGAATGAACTTTTAAGAATCTAATATATGGTTATGATAAATTGCCATTCAATTCAAATATACCAAAATTATTGCAGCAACTATCAATATATTTGGGATTCAAAGTGTTTTCAACAATCTCTAATAATACTAATCAATAATCTCTCATATAAAATGTTTCTCTTATCTTTCGCTTCCTTACAATAATTATATGTTTTGTGTTAAGATTTTGCAACTAGGTTTTGTGTTAAGCCATGGGGTTGCTATGTTTTCTTCTCTCTTTGCCCTTAAAAACAACCAAAAGCATAGATTTTTTTAAACATCTCTTGCATAAATACGTCCCCAAATAAACTTCCCAATATACTTCTCAATATCTACACATACATCAGTGTACCAGGTGACCCAAAAAACGCTAAAGGTTTCATGGACTAACTTAAATGGTTCCTAAATGTTTTCGTAGCGATTCACTGATAGTTAACTTGACAATAAATTCTCTAATTAGCATTATTAGTTACTTGTGAGCCGAGATATTCAACTTCAAATCTCAAATTTTCTTCTACCTGAAAACAAAACATTTGCTTGAAAGACACGAAGAAATCAAGTTAGAAGGTGAATCTCCGAGATGTCAGCAAGACAAGTCATTCCGCAATTTACTTTTTTCAAAAGAATTGTAAAAATGTGCACAAATTTGTTTTGAAATTAGAGATTTGACTTTTCATTTTGTACTTTCAAATTAATTTTTCGAGATAAAAGGAATTTTCGATTCTAAGATAAATATCTCGGCTCACAAGTCACCAATAATGCTAAATAAGGTATCTATTATTAAGTTAAATATCAGTGAATTACTACAAAATTATTTGGAAGCCTTTTAAGATTTATTTTAGTCTGATCTATAATCTATAATCTATCTATACTATAATCTGACAAATTGTTAGCATTTTTTGGGTCACCCAGTATGTATACATGCCTTTTAGCAGATTTAATAGCTGAACTCTGATTCCTAGATCTGGTCTCTCGTGGTTTCCTGGTTGTTGTTTCAAAACTAAACAAATAATTTAAATAAATTTCCTAGCAAATGAAAATAAAACAAATGACAAATAACGATTTTTCAATTAAATATTACCATGAGACAATTTCATTTTCATCATCAAACAAATAATCTGATAATAAAATACATACATATACCGGGTGTTCCAAAAAAAGGTAACAGCTTTGATCAAGGCTAGCAATGCGAGTTTCACTCAAATTTATTTGAAACAACTTGTAAATTAGTTTTTGGTAGTCAACTTAAAAATTGATACCTAGTTTATTAATATTTGTGGATCGAGTGTCAAGGTACATTAATTCTGAAAGTTCAAATTTGCCTATAGCCCAAAACCAGAGGTCTAGATTTTCATCTAAACTGCGTTTTCGGATCTCCTAAACCATAGCATTTTACCAGATGAATTTAATGGTGCTTGGAAACACACGCAGAAAGAAATCCAAAAACTAAAAATTAAACGCTTGTTTATGGATGTAACCACTATGAAGTTCTTCCTCTTTTTTCAGCACTTTTACTAAAAATTTACCAAAATAGAACAGCAATTTTGGTTTTCAAAAAAATTAGTCACGGAGAACTGATTTTCAAGATCCTTTTTGGAATCATTGTTTAGAAGTGTTTTCAAAAACTAATTGTGTTATCTAGAACAAAGCCGTGATTCAGAAAATCAAAATTAATTGTAGTCCAAAATTAAAAACTCTGGTTTTGAGTGGGAGGCAAATTTTAATTTTGATTGTTACTATCTCAATTCTCAAACATCCAAAGTCAACAAACCAGATATTTATTTTTCAGTTAACTACAGAGGATTACAGAGAATTATTTGACGGATTTGAGTGACATTCTCAGCACTAGCCTTAATCAAACCTATTGCCATTTTTTGGGACACCCTATATATATATATATATGTGTGTGTAATATAAATTATTATATATATTATATAATATATAAATATATTATAAGGTTTAACATAACGGATATAAACAATATATGATGAGGAGAAAAGAAAAATCACACTTGATTATGATTACATGTGAAATATAAAATTAAATTAAAACAAAGTTGAGGGGTCAGCAAATGGTCAGGGGTCAAGGGTCAAAGAAGGTTCAAAGATAAAAAGTCAAAGGTAAAAAAATCCTTCCCTTAAACACAACCAATAGTACTGGGTGGCCAAAATAAACGACCCCACAATTGTAAAGTTGATGTAAAGGAGATTTAGTTTTGATACTTTCGTTTTTGCTTGAATTTGAGAAAAGACCTTGTTTTCCCAAATCTGATACCTTGTTTGCTCAAATATACCTTATAATCACTGAGTTATACTTTTAATGAAACCAAAATAGAGAATATCATGCTATTGAAATTTGCTGAAAATAATACATCATGGCTTGGAGAAAGCCGTTAATTGTTTGCTTTTCCTTTGGTATAGCTCAAGGATTACCAAGTATACAAGGGTATCAAACTTTGACATAAGTTGAAGCTTCTTTACAATAACATCAACAAATACAAACTTAGCAAAACTTCAGATTCCCCATCGTCGCTCTGCAACATTAGGCCAAGTGGCAGTTGGATGCAGGTATTACCACTGTAACTAAATTATAACTAAAACTATACAAATCAAAACAGTTTTAAAAATATGATAAAAACAATGGGATGGCCCAAACTGTAAATGTAGGGTCTGTCAATATGTATCTGCAAATTTTTTTTTTTTATTTAGTTAGACTATTAAAGGACCGTAAAAATAATTATTTATGTATTGTATATATTCATCAATTTAGATTAGCTTACTTTTGTACATTTGTATATAGTAGAAATGTAAATAATCAATGTAAAATAAGATGACAACAACAACAACAAAAAATACCTATTGGAAGAAAAATGATTTTCCAACTCATTTAAATCTTGTTCTCCATGCTCTTGGTCAAGGAGATCATCATCATCAGCATGAATTGACATTGAATCAAAATCATCATCACTGCTTCCTTTCAACAACAAATCTTCATTATCTTCCTCAGATGCAGATTGCTCTGTTCCTTTCTTTGATGCAATAAGATACCTCAAATCATCAGCTCGTAATTTTTTAGGAGATGGATTAAGTAGCCCCTGCTTTTTAAATTTTGTTTCATTCCCTTCATTTACAGTTTTCAATGACTGTGAGTCAGATTTTGCACTGATATTTACAATTTTAGCACCGGCAATAACAGCTGTAGGTTTTAATGTTGGCCCATTTGTTAGCCTGTATTGCTTGGTGTCTGATTCTATGTGTGCATTCAAATTGGCAACAGGAGATTTTAATTTTGCAGATAACCCCAAAGAAACATTTGATGACGAAGCCACTGTTGTTGTGATCTTTGGTTTTTGGTGCTTGAGTAACCTGGAATAAAACAAAATAACACATCAAAAGGAGACAATTTGTTTAAGATGCCAAGGTTTTTAGAGGACCAAAGCAAAATTAACACTACAAGATCTCAAGAAATATATAAAATACTGTAGTTTAAATGAACAAGCAGGTGCTAAATTTTTTTAAATTTAAGTTGTGCCCATACCGTGAAATGTACAGTTTAGTCTAATGCTTGCTTTCCACAAAAATTTAAAGGCACACACACTGTTACAGAGCTGATTGGATAAATAAAAAAATGAAAACGAATATTAATTAGACAAGCTTCAGTTATTTCAAAGTTAGTCTTTATTTGCTACAAAAGTAGCTAGAATTTGTGTGTACTAACTATAAAAAAAGAAAGAAAAAAAATTATTTTGATGGATAAAAATCTGACTTGATAAAAATCTGACTCTTTTTGTTTGAGGAAGAAAGAATTATCATAAGCTTTTATCTTTATTTTTAATTTAGTGAAGACAATGAAACGATTAGCTGTTTGAAACCACTTGAGTAACACATTTTTGTTTTGTGCTCAAAGTGACTTCAAAGCAAAAAATAGATTTACCTTGAAGAATTTTTTTGAATTTCAGTGAGTGGTTCCAGTTTGATATTTAGTGGCCTGATCAAATGTTGAAACTTTGACTGCAACAATTGCTTTGTTGAAGTTTCATCCATTTGTGGATCCTCCTGCTTTATGCGAACAGGCACAAATGGAACTTGACCTAAAATTAAAAAAAAAAATACTAGTTATATGTGTAACTCTTTGCATGCCGCAGTAGCACATTTGTGATGAGAATTTCCTGTGGAACAAAAGTTGTGACTTAACTCCAGTGGCGATTTTAAAGGTCATGCCCGGCACGACCAAATATTTTCAAAAATAAGAATTTTTAAAGTTGCAAATAAATACATTTATTTTCCGTAAAAGTGAATCCACGATGTTGCTTATTCTTCAAAAACTGATTATGCTGCTATGATCACTCCTGCTCCAAGTCCATTTTAATTTGAAGAACATAGGGTTTCCTTCTTGTTGTGCTCATAATTCTGTCTTATCATTTTACACCACGTTGTGCCTCACAATAGAATTTAACTTGTACCTGTGTATTGGTCATGCCTAACAATGGAAAAGAACAAAGAACCTCGTCGCAATAATCATTATAACTCGTATATCACGAAGTGATCTGATTGGCTGAATCTTCATTACCGAGTGCCCATTGGAGAAATGTAAACCCTCAACTCATGCCCATTTCATGTAGCATGACTGCAACTTACAACCTGTAATCTCTGTCATTTTGTGAAATTTACTGTGTGAAGTTGATTCTCAAATTTGTGCACAAGCTAGGAATTGATGTTTATGATGTTATCGATATATCATTATTTCTCAGTTATTGACAAAATCTTTTGGTGCAAGATATGTCATTGAGCAGATGGCCATCAATAAACAACATAGAGCATACATGCATAAGTGAAACGGCTGCCTGTGTTGCTACTGAAAATAGCTGAAAATCAAAACGAGGAAGGTAGGCCTAAAAACTGATGTTTTTCATTCAGAAATTTACGAAAATTAACCATTTTAAACATTGCATAAGAGGGTGTCTTAACAGTGCATTGGAGGGTGTTCCCAGATAAAGAAAGGGCGTGGTCCTAACAAAATTGTCCTTTCGGGGCTGGGCATGACCAGCTTTGCTGGGGTGGCTTTGCCACTGCTTAACTCAGTTGTTTTCTACTGTTTTTTCTATTGTTTATATACTTTTTCTTCTTCTTGCTATTTATAGTTCATACTGTAACAGGACCTTTCAGAATCGTTAAAAATAAGATTTCAAACAATGCCAAGATAGGTGGTTGACATAGGAAGATTTTTGGAGGTTGCTTGCACATTTTTTGCACAGAGTTTTTGGAGGTTGCAAGTTATGAGAATTTTTTGCAAATGTTTTCAACAGTGTTTATCTTTACTTGGCCTGAAGATGGATTAGATTTAGTAGTGTGTTACAGCACTAACACACTGCTATAACCCAGGTTGGAAACTTTGCTAACTGCGCACCGAATCAAGTAAATGTAAGAAATTTTTGCGCACCAATTTTACATTTC
>JAYJMH010040498.1:0-15194 GCA_036873815.1 Phacellophora camtschatica | reverse complement strand
CTCAGTGAAAGGGGTATTTGTATGGTCTTATGGACAAGGCTGTATGTGGGTCTGTAATTCAAGTGCACCCGCCGGGGGTTGGCTTCATGGTTTGAAAATTAGAATATTCTATTGTTCTATTGGGTTAATTTCAATTTGGCTAAGTTTGACCTTTTTCCAAACGGATTTGGCCTCGAATTCTGGAGCCGACCTACCAACCCTGCATGAAAAGTTCGACGTTTAGAACAGCGCCGTGCCAGCATAGAGGAAAAATGTTTGTCCTGCTGACCAAAGAGCATTTTGCGCCTGCGCATCTCTGTTGATTTCAGAAATTTGGAATTTTGCCAGGAAGAAGGTCAATGGATTTCGAACGCCTCTTGCACCCTTGGGAATCGCTCTTTTGCCTTCCAAACCTGCCTGACTGCACACCTGTGATGTCGAGCATTACTTGCACCAAAGCTCAACGTTGTCAACAAGTTGGAATTACTTGAAAAAATTGAATTGTTCTCGCTGCCATTACCAGAAAAAATTACAAAATGTTTAATTTCTTCTTAATAGGTACACAACTTTCATTCAATGATTTTGCGAAAGGTAGTGATCAGAACACATGATGGTAGACCTTTTTTTTTGCCTGGAAACTCTTCAATGACAAACTGATTTTGTTTTTGTTTTCAAACTGTCGACCATCGAGAAAATCTCCGCTCATACTCTTGCATTCTCCATAAATGAGGTCTCAAATTGTTCGTAAGTTATCAGGTTCTCTATTCCAGGTGTCATAGAATAATTTGCATGGTTACCAAATATCCAAAATATTTTTTTTAGGACACTCATTATGATAAAATATGATAACATATAAATTCAACATCGGTATTTTTCCTTCATAATCATTTTTTGTTGATTTTATTTAAGATTTAATTGGAAAAATTTAAGGCGTTTCTGTAATTTATAAATATGAGAATAAAATTTTTAATTTTAATCAATTTGGACTTCAAGAAAGGTAACTTTATCATTTATTGTTATTATTAAATTCTGCGAATCAAACCTAGATTAATACCGGGTACCCCAGAAAAAATGCTGCATGTTTGCAAAGATATTGTGGAGGAGCTTTAGCTTTAATATGTCTGTTCTTGATTTAATTTAATAAAATACGCTTCAACTAATCAACTTAAAGCTGGCAAAATCCACTAAATAACCATTAATTTATGCCCAATATACCTATGTTAGAAAAAAGTTTCTTTGTGAGCCAATCTGCCAAACAATAGCTTGCGCGCACGCGCAGACTCAACTGGTATGTTGAGGAAAATATTTAGTTGAATTCAAAAATTTTGCTATTTAGGTGCCTCAGGATTATCGCAGAAGGTTGAGTGATATCTCAAAATCTAAATTAATCTTTTGAATTTTGTGTGTTATTTTTTACGACCTACTAAAGAACAGAATTTGTAGGATAGCCCACGAAATGGCGGGACATTTTTGACCAACCCGGTATGTATGTGGAATGTTCGTGTTGCAGCTATTGCAGTAATTCACCTTTTAGCCTTTGAGCTTGGAAATTCTTACCAGACAATATACCTATTGTCTACACTTGAATATTGCTTCGATTAGTGATAGCTTGCTACACACGAGAGCATCATTATATAACAACTAAAAAAGTGAAATAAATTGAAAATGATAAAACAACAGAATAAAACATAGTATCAGTAAACCAACAATGTTACGTCATCGGAGTGTCGTACTCTTTGCTCATTTGCTTAAAGTAATTTGTATTCAGTCAGGCCCCTGAAATTAACAAGTGTAGACTGCGGGCCCGCCCAGGGGCAGTTGCCCCACTTGCCCTCTTCTCAATTGGCCGAATTAACACACGCCAGAATAAAACATATGAGACAGAACACAAACAAACACAGACGAACACTGACGAACACAAATCGACACGTATCAAAATGAGGAATGCGATATAAAAAAATTTGAATTTAAAATTAAGATGGGCATGTTCACCTAATAAGGCTTTAATTTTACTTTCTTATTTTCTTGTTATAAATATTTATTGCTAATTAGATTGGTTATAAAAAGTGAAATGTTGACTGACGTTTTGATTTTGATAGAAGAAATTAAAAGATGATTCTTTGTAAGACAAATTACCAGAATTTAAGGAATTTTCGTTAGGGGAAATAGAAAAGCGTTGAAAATGGCGAATGTTCGATACGATGGGCATTGGGAGTGACCTGTAATATATTCCTTTTGTATAGAACGTCGGGTTTGCAGGTGAAGGCTAAAGGGTGTTCTCATTTTGCTATTGTTCTAAGCAATATACCTATTGTTTTCTGGCCAATAATGGGACCTCAGCGTTCCCATAAAAGGTTTTTATAAAAAAGATTTAGTTTAACAAACACAAATATTGTGAAATTTCGGATTTCTGAGAAACTTCATTCCAATGTTCTCAAAACTGTGCATTATCGTTAGTAAATTTTAGCAATTAGCAATGTAATTAGTTAATTTTGAATGTACTCCAAATGTAGCTCTTTTACATCCCCATTACATGACCAAATCTTTCTGGTTAAAAAAAAAATGAAAATTATGGCTTTGATTGAACTAGAATTAGCTGGACTGAAAAATTTGACATTTTATGCTGAGACAACAATTCCAAAATCTTCAAGTTGGCAGCCATTCCAGCATTTCAGATATGCACTGCAGTACGTCAAATTTAAAATCGTGATCATTTGTGTTGATCTGTGTTGATCTGTGCTCATCTGTGCTCATTTATGTTCACTTATGTTCATTTCTATGCCTTTGTGTTTACCTGTGCTCACTTGTGTTCACTTGTGTGGTGTTTTAGACTGCACCTGCCAACCACACTAACAAGAGCTCACTCAATCAAATCAAAATAAGGAAAGACAACATGATTTTATGATTTCTTCTACTCTGATTTGCTTGACTGCGCTGAGGGTGTGAAATCTATTCCTTTCAGTGACAAATGGCATAGTCATGTTAACAAAATTGTCACATGCAAGTCCATTGTTTTAGGAAAAAAGTTACATTTACATCAAGGTCACAGGTTTCACATATCACACTGCGATTTTTGCTTGGAAACAATGGATTGAAATTAAGCCTTTGAGCAGGGCCGAAGGCCACTGAAAAGTAACCCGAGAAACTGAAAGATTCCTTCAAAAGGAATTTAAGCAGAGAGGTGGTGGGGCTTAAAAATCTACGCAGAAAACAAAACTTTTTGTTTTTGTTCATTATAATTTGCTTGGCTGCGCTACGAGGTGTGAATCATATTCTTTAAGGTGATAAACTCGCATTGTTATATTTAGATCTGAGGTTCTGAACTTCGTAATGCTTGGTAGCAAAGAGAGATAATGTTTATACCGCTGACCATGAGGTGTCTGCGTCTGCAATATCTCGAAATTTTGCGATGACGGGAAGTAAAAGCCTAGGGAGAGAGGTCAAAATATTTGACCCCTCTTGCTCGTCATTTCACATGCGATCGCCGCGTGCTTGGAAACGAAGTTTGGTGGAAATATATCTGCTTCTTTGTGGTTAAATTCAAATGGAAATCAGACATTTGCATCATGTGAGAGTTTCTGAATTTCAACTACTTTCAAAAATTTTACTTGCTTTAAATTTAGGGCCTGCCGCAATAAGCCCTTTCCATCGCGATGAAGGCCATTATCCAACGCACATGTCGATATCAGTGGATAAAGTTGGAAGCATTGCATAATGTTCTTTATTTTCTTCAGAAGACAAGGTACCACTACAGAAGAAAAAATTAATATTAATTTAAAAAAGCACATGATGCTGGGTTTTTTTTTATTATGTTGTTGTCGTGTTCCCAAGACATATTTATTGTTGTTTTGCCTGAAATTTGCCAAATTTTGCTTGAAATTTGAAATTCGATTTCTTCTTCTTGTGCAAAATTTATCTTAATCATTGTGTGAATTTTCAGAGCATTTTTGTGGAATAAATCACTCAAAATGAAGAAATAAATCACTCAAAAGCATTTTTGTGGAATAAATCACTCAAAAACAAATCTTGGTAAAAACATCTTGATTTGTTTACAATTACATAACAAAACAAAAAGCCGAAGAATCAGTTGATTGTTCGTCACTTTTTTCAGCCTCGTTTGGATGCCTGCGCGCGCATAAAAAATAATTTTTCTTCATGCTATTTTTGGTTGAAATTAATATATTTCACACCTGAAGTGAGTGAAGAAGTCAAGCTAATAAAAATAATCACAGAGAAAGTAGAACTTTGTTATTTCTTGCATTTTTGCTTGGCTAAGTTAAAAGGCATGAAATCTATTATTAGGGGCGATAAATATCATTCTCATGTTAAGAGTCGAATTTTTCTTATAACACCAGCTTTTATGTACATCATAAATTTCTGAAAATCCGAAAAACTTCTTATGTTAATCAGTAACTTTCTTGACAAACCATGACTGGGTAGTGACGTAATCATAAGGCTAAAATTTGTAAATTCACATAATTTTGTTATCTTATTATTCTTTTTTTATGTTAGTCGATTTACATGCTTTGCAGTGGTTTATTCAAAATATTTAGACGTGTTCTTGCACCTATGGAATCTGTTTGTTTTCATTGCTCTGCAGCCTTGTCGTGATAAGATTTGAGTTACTGCATGGGTGGTGGGGATATTTTAAAAGCCGAGTCGTTGATTGTCGCTGTTGGTTGTACAGTCAATTCAAGGCGGACACCACCGGGACCAAACATGTTGTCCACCTTATGTTTGCCTCAGAGAACGAATATCAGAAAGGATCAACGCACGCGGGCTACCCCAGATATAACAAATATTGTTCGTTCTTAAAATGAATATTTCACGAAAAATGTTTTAAGAACGAAATGTACAACGACTGACCATTTCGGTTATTGTGGAAATGTTTTTTATACTTATCCGAATGTTGTGCTGTCCTCTATATAACTTCTCTGCATTTTTGCTAGAACCAGAGACGTAGGAACTGGGGGGGGGGGGGAAACTAGGGGCACGTGCCCCCCACTTTTTTGCAAACATGGGAAAAGTGCCTTCAAAATTAAAAAATAAAGTTGAAAAGTGCCCTTTTTTTATTCCGATAAAATTGAAATGCGCCTTCTATAATCACAATTGAAAAAATTAAAAAAGTGCCCTTTTTAATAAGTGCCCTTACTTAAAAAAAATGCCGTTAAAAACTTTTGTCTGTGGTCAATGCGTGTATATAGAGTCTTTGGTCAATGCGTATATAGAGTCAATGCGTATATAGAGTCTTTGGAGCACGGAGCAGGCTTGATCAATTTTGTGCAGTACTTTTTAATGCTCAGAATTTCGAATTTCTCGTAATAGGTTAAAAACATGTAAGGGAAGGAAAAATGTATATTTCTTTTGGAATAATTTATTTATTAATTTTTAGGAAGTTTCACTACGCCATGATGAAACTTACTTTCTGCTTATTCGATTTTTAAATGCTGACACTACAGACAGTTGATAAATACTGCTTGAGATTGTTGATTTTCAAAAACTTTTCCAGTCTTTTCCGAGAGTCTATGGGGGCGTGGTTATACAAAAGTTTCCTGGTGGAAGACCCCCAGACCCCCGGTAGTAATTTTCCGCCCCAGTTTTTACTTTTTAGGGCTTGTGACACCGCTGATTGGAGATAGCAGGCAGTATTACATCATGAATATATCGAGAAAGAAACCTAAAGAGGGGGGCTAGAAATTCGAATGTTTGAAAGAACGGGCAGTAGAGATAGATGTAAATTTTAGATATAACTTTATAGGCTTTCGCCAATTTTTATCTGATGAGGAATTTAAATTTCTTTCAAAGGGAATGTTTAAGGCAAAACTGGTCAATATAAAGCAGCAATTTTTAGGATTAGCTAGCTCGTATTTAGCGTGAGTTATTAGTTTGCTTCAGTTAATTTTGATGACCTTTAAGCAGTTTATTAATGTAATTATGTACTGAATAATATATATTCTAGAATCTAGGTATTAAACCATCATGAGAGTGTCAATTCAATTTGAATATACATTCGCCATATTAGGATATTAATGTTACATTCGTTATATTATTTCAAATAATAGGTTGCAATGTATGATTTAACCATAGTCATAAGATGATTTAACCGTATGCTCATGAAAATATCATCCCTACAAGCAGAAATGAGGGAGCGGTGTTTAGGGCCTGGCCATAAAAGAACTGGGTGTGGTCAACGTGCCCTTCAAACCTTGTGCCCCCCCCCACTATTCAAATGCTTCCTACGTCTCTGGCTAGAACTTACTTTATTACGAGAAACCAAGCTCGGGCCCTGGCTCTACAAGTTTCTTAAATTTATCATTGTCTCTATTGCTATGAGAAACAGAAAGTGTTTCTCACACAAAATAGGTGTGAAGGGTTGTTTGTTAATGAACACGTTACTCCAATTAAAATAAACTGATATGAAGAGTTGTTGCAAATCATGTTTTTGTCTATTTGTCCGAACTTTATTTGTCCGAACTTCAAAGCAAATTCGGAAGTAAAAGGGCTGTTTTGTTAAATGATAAATAAAAATAAAAATAAGTTGACATTCGAAATTATGAAAGATTCACCCGCAGAACTTGACCAATACTGTCTGGATCCAATGCTAATTTCTCGTTCCAATGAGATTATCAGACATGCCAACAGAGATTTGATTTTATCACCGTAATATCCACTCTCGGCCTTTACACTTATACATAAATTTTCTTGCTTAAACACCTAAAACACAATTTCGATAAAAAAAAACGTTGCATTATGCACAGTTGCATTTTGAGTTTTGCTAGATTAAAATTAAGAAATCCTTTGATAATTTTTTTGAAGAGAGATTAAGCGTTGAAGAGTGAAGCGAAACAGCATTTAAGGTCTTGTTGACACGATGCTGCCGCAGAAACGAGCCCGTATCCGCTCGTTTCCTGAATTTTAATGCAATTCTCACCTGAGCTTGTACTGAATTTCCACTCAAAACAGGGCTCGTAAACCGACGATAAGCTTAATCTGCACGTGTAGCTTGAAAGCCACTATTGTCTTCCACTGTGTTTCACCTCGTTAAGAGTCGAGTTCTCAGCCTAATATTTACCAGTGATCTGCAAATTAATCTGGAATCATGTTTTAACCAGCCGTATTTAAAGCGGGATTTGCGAATGATAAGGAAGTGACTTTGTATGCTATTAAGGAGATCTCTTTTCGCTTACAATCGAAGAAGCCCGCAGACCTCACAACAGCCTTTAAAGCGAAGCTACCATCTTTGCGTATTAAGAGATTATGTATGCTAACCAGCTCACTGGATACCTGTCAAAGACTAAATCCAATTACAGATTAGAGGTTTCACTTGTTCTTGTATTTGAGCTTCATCCTGCATTCACTCTTTCCTTTTGCTCCACAACATGTCAGGAGTCGCGTTAATACGAAAAGCTGCTCATCACACTTTCCACAGTTTCGTGTTTTGCTAAAAAGCTGAACGTTTTTGCGTCTGGTTTTCACAACAATCGATGGAAGAAAACCCAAAACATGATAACGCGCCCCTGCCTGATTTTCATGGCAAAGAAAGCAATGACGTTGTTTGTGTGAGTTCAAATTCAGCAGAGATAAAATGTGAGCCAGGTGACCACGATCAAGACCGCGACGAGTTTGAACAGTACAACAACAAGGCGTATCGAAAAGACGTGTCGCACGTAGGCGAAAACAACGATGATTTGAAAGAAAAACAGAACGAAGAAAGCTCGAAATTAGACAAAGAATGCGGAACACAAAGTTGGGCTCTGATGACACAAGATGTTTTTGATAAACGCCTCGATGTCTCGGAGCAGAAACATGTCTTTTTGGAGCGCATAAGATTAAGAAATGAGGACAAAAGACCGGGGGTTTCGACACAGAAACTACGAGCTCAGGGTGGCATTGATGGGATTTACAATGCTAATCAGAAATTGCAAAGCAATTCAGAAGGTGTCGATGACTTACATAAAAATATGCATTTTGTTGCGAAGGAGACAGGCAGCGAGAGCAAATCTATGTATATTGATGGCAACCGTGAAATAATTCCAGAAAATATACACGGTGAAAAGCACCATTTTAAAGGACAGGAGAAAGTTGTGAGGTACCAATTTGAAGACATAACCTATGACGAAAATCTGAGGATAGGCAGAAAATCTTTCACGCCCATCAGAATATATCCCTCAGTGAAGGATCATTACAGAGACAAAGCGAGACTGTACAAGAAACACGATTACATGTGCAGAGAACCGCCCCCTAATGTTACTCTAGTTCGGCAAAATCCATACAGTCACTCTGTTTATGAAGAAAAAGAGCGCGAGGAACGCTGTGAAAACATGAGCCGAAATAGAAGGCAGGAAAATGGCAATCCAGCTTCAAACCTTCGAAGTTTCAGGCATTTTGGAGTTGCAGATTCTGAAGATTACAAAGCGAGAGCCTTGAATGGCAGAGGGTCTTTGGAAAGGTTTGAAGTCGAGCGACTCCACGATGCAATGGATAAAGAAAAAGCATATTATTTTGCAAATGAGATAAAACCATCGAAGAAAGAGAGAGTTGAACATTCGCCTGAAAGGACGAGGTACGTGCTTGAAGCTTCCCGGCAGAGAATATCGCCGAATAGCTATTCCAGGTTTCTGCCAAGAGACGTAGAATGCGAACCTTTATTGTACAGAGATTCACCGTACAGGATTAAAGAGTGCTATGCAGGGCACGATCGCGATGGCCCTCGCCAATGCGAACGATACAGCGAGATGTTACGAGAAATGGAATCAAGCAGGGAGGGGATGAAGAACAGGGATGACAGAAGATCTTCAGGGTATCAACAATGCGACGAAGAACTGGTTGGAGGAGCCAAAAATTACAGAATGCCAGGTATGATAGTCATGCTTTAATTTGTTAGCATTTACAACTGTATTTTAGTTTTCTCTTGCTTTTCCATATCAGGCTCACACAATTCTTAAAAATATTGTTTTTACTTAGATTTTCTTCGTCCCCCAATTCCCTTTCAAGTCTTCCGTCTGTACTCAACAAAAATTCCCCACATTGCACCTTTTCTTTCCCCACCTTGCACCTTTTCTTTCCCTTTCAATCCTTCTCGTATATCACAAAAGAACGCAAACTTTAATTCTTTTCGTCCCTCCTTTCCCTTTCAATTATCCTCGTATATCTTCTTTTTTTTGTTTGTTTTCGCTGCTTGCGTTTTTTATCTGTTCAAGGTGGACACGAGTTGTATAGGGTTGCACCTCTTGTTTGTGGAAGAGGGTAAGAAGGTATTTAAAAAGAAGGGTTCTGGAATTTGAAGTCTTTTTACTTGAAGAAATTCGAAAGACTATGAGAAGCAATTGGCTTTTAATTTAATTTTTTAATTATATATATATTTCTATATATTTTGGGTTTTAACAATGGGAACATTTGTCATGGGCCACATTGGTCTATTGCAGTTCATGATTACTTCACAGCACCTCACATTGTTAATGATAATTTATCGTCAGTATTCATTGCAAAAACGTTGGAGGTGAGTATAGCGAAAAATATGGCTAAACCATTCCAAACATAACAACAGAGCCACGTCACTTGCTGAAGTTCGGCTGAAAATTAAGCAACCCTACTTCTGAGAACAGATAGAAGTAAGCAACTTACAATTAAGCAATTTTTGATCAATTGCAATTTTTGATAAACTGTGACCGTGAATGGAACTGTTTAACTGTTTAAGTCCAGTAATGTTTTTAATTACACTATTAGCAACGTTAATTTCAAATATTGACTGAAAATTTTGCAACTCTACCCAAAATCCTAAGTTTCTTAAAAAAAAAAACAGTCGTGTAATTTAGTAAAAATATCAATTGTGCGAGATTTTGGAGCACAAGTTTTGCTTCTTGACGGGGTGTTTAGGGGCTTTTACCTGTCCCAGAAGTGGCAGTATTCATCTCCAAATTGAAAATTTTTACCGAAAGCACCAGTGTGGCTCTTAGTTTAGTTTTTTTAAATACCGATGCATACCTTTCTTCGTATTTTTGATGCGATGACAGAGGAATTTTCTTGCAAGAACCGAAAAAACGGTCAAGGAATATGATGAGGCTTAAAGACAGTAAAATCCCCGCAAACAAGAACCTAGACAAATAAGAACCGACAGACTGATCTTTTAGAAAAAAGGAACCCAGAAATAAGAACCAAAAACAGACTGATATATTTTTATGTTCTTATGAAATGGTACATTTAATTTTTCAGCGCTAAATATTTCCGTTTTAGTGCATATCTTATTTATATAAATTCATCAATGTCATAAACAAGTGCAATGGCAATTTAAAAAGTTGAGAGATTTTTTGTTCATTTTTTGGCAATATGCAGTTTTATTTTTTCAAAAACAAAATTTTGGGAATTAGACATCAAGTAGCGATATAAATCCTTTTGATAAGAACCTTACCCTAAAAATGGTAATAGTACCACATTGGTAAGAACCTATTCAGTCTGTTTAAAAAAGTAGGTTCTTGTTTGTGGGATCTTACTGTAGCGGAAGATATTTCGCTTCTAGAATAATTTTGAAACAGGCACCAGGTGAGATAGTAGTGTAACTGCCAGCAAGCTGCTGAGTGTCTACCCTATATCTAGTGTCTACCCTATATGTTAGTGTCTACCTGATATCTAGATTGCACATTTAACTATACTCATGGCTCTGTCTATCGCTTATTTCTCGCGCAACTTTAATCTTGAATCGTGTACGCAAAGAATCTTTTGGATTAAAACTGAATTAAATTTAAATGTTTGACAAAGGAGCTTCAGATGAGATGAGAGAATGTACACTTTTAATACATGCAAAAAAAGAATACTGAGCACATTTCTCTGCTCATATTACTCACCCAGAATAGTGATGAACAGTCGATTTGAAGCTGAAAGATTTTCCTTCTTTTTACAAAATATTCTCTTACTTACTAACTTATGTAATGTGTATTATCTTATAGTTCACGCTCTGGATAGGATAGAATCATAACTGACAGAGCGCTTGGCTTTTCGAGACAATTTTTGTTTTTTTTTTGCAAAATTTACACGTCGTGAGTGTCGTCCAATGGAAACCCCTCAGTCCATTTCTGTTGTCGGCGACATTGAATAATGTATTTTCTGTGCCCTTAAATATTATTAAATATTATTAAATATGTGAAATATAATTAGACGTTATTTTCCGCCATGATTTTAAAGGTTCATCCATATTTGACTTTTTCATAGCATTAAGAGTGATTCTTAAAAGGTGATTTTGCGTAAAAGGTAGATCTGTTTTGGTGTGGTTCGGGACAGTGAAAATATTTATTTTACAAATGGGCCAGTGGAGAACTCAACCGGGCTGGCACTTTTTTGTACTGTTCGAAGGCAGGACAATTATATTTTCTGGACGCAGTCTCGACTGGGCATTGGCTTTTTCCCGCTTTTTGATTGATTTGGAATTGAAGTACATGAAATTTCCTCAAAAATGATTGATCTAGTCTTTAGGGTAAATATACAAATCTCTGGCATTAATTTTATAATTTTTCAAATAATGGTAAATCTAGTCAGTCGTTTGGTACATGAAGCTTGGCTATACGGGGAGCACACACTTTTATTAAACATTGTTGACGGGGCACAAAGATTTTTAGCATTTTGTGACAGCGGTGCTTTCATTTTTTTTTAAATTTATTTTTTGGTTTGCACCGGCCCTGTTGTAAAATAAATTTTGCACTGTCCCTTAGATTTGCTTTCACTCCCTCATTGGGTAACAAATCTGTTATCGGAATATGGTATAACAAACCATTTTTTATCAAGGACCTTATTACTCTAATATTCATAATTTTTCAACTTCTGATTGTTGATTCTACGATTTTAGCTATTTTCTGTCATGTAAAGTGGTATATTCTCTGTACCCTCTTTTATAAATGATAATGGAAAGGAAACAAAGAAACATTGATGATATATTCATCGAGCATGAAAATTTCTTGAAGAAATTATTAATAAATAGAAAGCCAGGAAAAAATTGCAAAAAGTACATAAAACTTATTATTTAAATTATTTTCATACATTATGAAAAAACAAGAACATGTAAATTTTCCTACGGATGATCCATTTAAAGAGTGGGGACTTCTGAAGGCAATTAAACCTCTGAAAGCAAAAACTCTCCTGGGCATGATAATATCTGCAATGACTTATATGTAAATGCAGGAAAACATTTTAGCTATAGTTCATTCTAAAAATATTCAGTATCAGTTGAAAAAGAATAACTCCAAAAAAATGGAAAAACCATTGTCAAAACGGTATACAAAAATAATGGTAGGCCTAATAGACGCTCGCTAAAAAATTGGCTTGGAATATTTTATTACTGCCAGTATCAGTAAGGTTTTTGAAAAGCTGATTCTTAATTGGCAGTCAAAAAACATAGATAATCGGTTCTCTGAAGCAGCTGCTGGTGGAAGAAAAGAGAGGTCTACGCTTAATCACCTTTTCGTTTGCCAAGCTATTATTTACTAAAATGTTATGTAATGTCAGTATTTCTTGACTTAGAAAAATCCTTGGATAAACTGTACTTAAATCATGTTTTATTTGATTTATATAGAAGTGGAGTTAAAGGAAATTGTCTAAGAAACATATTTGAACTAAACAAGGAAGGCTCTATAAAAATTTATTCTCCATATGGATTAATAAATGACATAGAAATAAAGGAAAATTTAAAACAGGGTCCAATACTAGCAGAACAAATATGTCCAAATCGTGTTGATAAAGGAATGAAACCAATAATTGATCAAAGGTTGGTCCGGAAATTGATCTAAAAACGTTTGGAAATATCCGAATACCACCTTTACTATTTCAAGATGTAGAGAAATAGAAAAAACTAAAACTAAACAATTTGGAAACATAGAAACATACAAAAATATCTTGGTGACACAAAAAATAAAGGAACTCTGGATAATAGCATAATAAACAGAAAAAGATTTCAAGCAACTAATATGTGCCACCGATAAGGATGGGTTTGAAGACAGTAAATTCTCTAAACAAGGGTATGATTTTTAGTAAAAATGCCTTAATGTTGGGTTAGGTATAAACAATTGTCCTTTAGGTTGGGTAGTTTGGAATGAAACACAACGTTAATATACGAAATTAATACAACATTAATACGGAAAAATTCAAACATTAAAGATGGGTGGGTTTATAAAATCTCAGCGGCACACTCCCGTTGACCGTGGGGCATATGCCCCCCCCATAGGGTTAAATTCTACCGTCTTCCAAAGCTTGCTACAATTAAGTACACTAAATGTTTTGACTTTATCAACAATTTTGTTTTTATCATTTTCATATCCATGTACGCTTTTATTTCTATTTTTTTATTTTCGCATTTTCCTGATGACAAGCTACTGCGGTCATATGTTCATATGTTCAACAATCTTTTGTGGATTCAGCATTCTTTTCATTTCCCTTTTAATTAGTTGTGTGGGGTTTTTAATCTTTTTCCATGGTTTTACAAGAGAGATTTTGTGTCTGTAATTTTTGGGCTTTTGTTATTGGACAATGCAACCAATTTTTCTTGGATAAAACGAGCGTGTTCGAGTGCCAACACACATCTTCCATTGAAGTTGTTTTTCTTTTCCTAAAGACATTTTTGAAGACCTCTTTGAGAGAGATAGTTCGTACATGATTGGGGGATGTGTGTTGGCACTCGAACACGCTCGTTTTATCCAAGAAAAACTGGTTGCATTGTCCAATAACAAAAGCCCAAAAATGAGTCTTTTTCCTCCCACTTAATGTTATTCTTTGACGGCTGTTTTATAAGAAATATTAGCATAAATTTCAGCATAGATTTTGCTGAATTTTTAAAAATGGGCAAAGTTATTCAAAATTTAAATAGCCAATTTTCTGTGCACGCTCGGATGTCTGCCGAGTTTCTTAACTTTTATATTTTACGACCAAAATACAACTAAACAAATTATAATCGAAATTTAGCGACCCACCGCGACACATTTATTGGAGAAAGCAACTGCTTTTATCATAAGCACTACCATGGCAACAACATTAAACCAACGACAACAACATTGTTTGCGTTTGACTGTCTAAACATTTAATTTGCCATTTTTCTAGCCATTGCAGCTCTGAAAAAGATAACTGGCTTCAGACACCAAACGTCTAATTTCTGGCATCCGAACATTCATATTCATTCCGCAATAAGTCGTTTCGCAAATATAATACCGTATACTTTTATTTCTTTTGGTATCTCAGAACTTATTTACGTAACGTACATAAGTAACAAGTTCGTAAAAATTTGCCTGAAGGTAAGAACAATCCTGGCCGAACCCGAAGCTAACTGTTTTCCTATAGATTAAAAAACGTGCAAAAGTTTTTTATTTAAATTTAAAGAATGGTTTGTAAATGCACCCCCCCTCTCTCTTTCTGAGCAAGAAGGTAAAAACGTCGCTTCTTCAAATTTTTATTTTGAATTCATCTGACTCGTTTTCTTTATAAGAACAGTAGACTACAATTTCCGCCTAGATTTGTTCTTACTTCAGAACTGAGCTTTACAAACTTGATATACCTCCCCTCCCACCTTTTTCAAAAATATCTTTAAAATAAAATGTATTTCAGGTCAAGTGAAACCAAATAAAGTACACCAACATTTAAGATAATTTCAGATAAAATACACCAACATACTTTATTTGTACTAAACATAAGTAATTTCTGAAATAAGATAACAAATTTTCTCCAAATATCAGCCTTGTGTTTCTCATAAAACTGTAGAAATATACTTAAAATGTAAGGACCTCTCTTTTAAGATAGTTGAACCATAATTAAAGGATTAAAAGCAATAGATTAAATTTACATCTGCCGTATTTTGCAGAATGGGAACTTGATACGGATCAAATCCAACAGTATGAATTCAATCCGATGATAATCCGCTGGCCTGGAGCTAATCGAGGCTCATTTTTCTTATACTCTACAGGGTTCACTTCACTAACTGAAATGTAGTTCACGAAGAAACGATTTTTTCTAAATTTATTATGCCCCTTGCCTAGCTGTTTGAACAACCACACCACTTCGAGGCTTCTTCCGCCACTTCCTTCCAGCGTGTCCCCTCTTTCCCTAGAGCACAAAAGTGCAGGGGTATGTATGTATGTATAATTCTACCACTAAATTAAAGTTAATAATCAAAATAATAAATAATAAATAATAAATAATAAATAATAAATAATAAATAATAAATAATAAATAATAAATAATAAATA
>JAYJMH010040487.1:0-15195 GCA_036873815.1 Phacellophora camtschatica | reverse complement strand
TGATATTATGTAATATTAATCTGATATACATTACTTGCTGCTATTTTAAACACTATTATGGCTATTCTCGCATCTTGTAATATTAATCTGATATTATGTAATATTAATCTGATATTATGTAATATTAATCTGATATACATTACTTGCTGCTATTTTAAACACTATTATGGCTATTCTCGCATCTTGCTTATTCTTACATGAAACGACAACTTACATAATTTTAAACCAAAATTTAGTTATCTCAAAATGAAGTGCAAATATTTTGACCAGAAAAAAATCCCAAAAGTCATACCTTCTTTGTCCACTTCAACAACACGAATTCTTTGAACGTGAAGATTAGTGCTCACAAATTCCAAATCTTTGTCACACTTTTCTGAACTCCTTTTGTAATTCCTTTCTGTGAAATAAAAGCAGTTTTTTTGCAGCTACTGAAATGTTAAAAATGTTAAAAATGTTAAAAAGTGGTAAAAATCCAACCATCGTGATTGTTTTGCATTCTTCTACCTGGGGACAAACGTTTTTTGTGTGTTGGACCAAAAATGTAGCTGTGCAAACATTGATTATGAATGTAATGTACATCCATTGCCTGCAAAATTTAGTAACTTCAGAATTGATGGCTTCGACCGGCGGTCCCAAAATTTTCAACCCCTGCCGTATAATATATATAATAAGTCTGGAGCATTTTGTCCAGGTAAGATTTTTAAGGAGAAATTATGATCTAAACAATTCGATTTATACGCCAGAGATTACGGTAAGAAGAGGCCGTTTCGATACTTTGGGTGAGTGTTTTATTGCTAATTCTAAACCTACCAAATTCTGAAAATATTAGACTTCACAGAGACGGAAACAAGTTTTCCAATCACAAATTTGACTGGAAACAAAAATCTCTCCAAGCCTGAGAAGCCTTTTGGAAAGAAGGTTTAAAAGGCCTTCGAAGCTTACCGTTTTTAGAATTCCGGGGTCAATCAAAGATGAATTCTGAGTCTACCAAGTTTGTTTTCAGAATTGGTTCCAATAAACACACCATTTGATTTAATAAAAAAGTTATCATTTTGATGCCGCAATCCACATTATTACATTCCCATTAATACAAATTAAATAACAATGTAACATAACATACCATTGAAAGATGACAGTTCAGATGCACTTTCGCAGTACAGACTAACCAAATCAAAATGTCCATTCTGTTGTTCAGACTTTATATTCTCCCATTTCCGTTGTAACTGAACCAGAAACAATTAAATTGAATCGATTTTAAATCTATTCATACAATGCATGCGATACATTGTAATAGATTTATTACATAATTCGTAATTTGGCTACTACCTTAACCATTACCATCCAATTGGCTGATGTACTTATAGAATTAATGGAATTATGGAACTAGGTGACCATTATTGAATCAAGGTCTTTTAGATCTTTTAGTGCTATCCCTGCCACTCTAGTTTAGGGGTGTGTGCTTTTAAATTTGTTTTAATGCATTTATTTATTATTCATTTTTTATTTTACGAATTGTGTAAAATTTTATCCTTTCATTTAAATTTAAATTGTAAACTTTTAATTCAGTGGCAAATAAACTAACTAACTAACCCAAAACAAGCACAGATCACATACCTTGGGCCATGAATTAAAAGTCAGTAATCCGACAAATCAAAATTACAAAAGTAGCAATTTTTATAGATGGAGTTATGTATGCAAAATTTGATATAAATGTGCAATATAAATTTTTGGGACCATTTAAGAGCTTAAGATTTAAGTGCATAAATTTAGCAATTTCATCAATCAAAAGCTTCAATAGGATTATGCTACGTAACAGAACGGTTGCCTACTCCCCTCCAAGAGGTTTATTTAGGGGGTAAGAAGAAGGAGGGAAGAGGGGAAATGAAAATAATGTGATTCCCTTTTCTTTCCCCCTTTCCTAAATCATGGACCAGGAACCACGGATTGATCAGGGCGGACCAGCAATTAGAACCGTTGCGGAGGAGAGTAACAGTTGCCAATAGCAATAGTAAATGTTTCTCGTTGATCAGTGAATGAATTGCTTCAAGTAAATTTAAAAATTTGAAGAGAATAGAAAATTTAAATTTACAGCTACCCAATAAAAGATAATTCAAAAGATATAGGGTGTAAGCAAGCATTAAAAAGATTGAAACGTTCCTTCTCTGGGCATGAAGCAAATGTTATAATGAAAATTTTGTATGTATACCCCCTGCTTATCAAAATGATGCTTATGCTTGTACAGGAGTTCTAATTGCTTTCAGGGGGTATTTTAGCTGTAACAAGACATGACAATCTACACATCGGATAAGGGAATGGCTATGCAAATTAAGAAATTTGGGGGTTCTAAACATTTGTTCATGTCAAATCAGTTTCTCCCCCTTGTCACCCCCCCCTCGTCATATTACTCAGAAAAACGTAATGATTTCATTTAAAGCAACAGTATATATATATATTAGATTCATTTATTATATTAAAGCAACATATATTTCATTCATTCATTCAAAATACGTATACAAATATTACTAACTTTTCCCAGACCGTGAAATTCCAAGACAGCTTCCTTCTCTTCTTCTATCAAAAGACGACTGAAAAGAAAATAGCAAGCTCAGTTTTTCGCAGTAAAAGTCTTCCGTCTAAAATCTGAACACGCCATATTCACCACATAATTCAAATCGTATATATCAAACAATTCAAAATATTGCGCAAATGTCGAGGGAAAACAGATTGTCTAATCTACGAAATGTTGTTCATTAAAAATTTGAAGTCAAAATTGAACAAGCAGTCAGATTCCATCGCCGCCAAATTGCTCATTTAGTCTTTTGGCCCCAATAATCTGAACCGCCAAAATTATCACCATGTGATAAAAAATCTCTCTATCGTAATATTTGTTTTCGTGATGAAAACGCAAGCAATCTTGGGTTTATAAGATTCCTGGAGGTTAAATCACGATAGAGAACCTGGAATTTTACTACAAATTTTATTGTTTGTTTCTATTCAAATTATATTATTTGCTTTATTAATTTTCATTTGATACAAGGGAGGCGGCCCCTTCAACCAAGACGACTGGCTTTCAAATTTAGATTCAGAACTAAATACAATTTAAATTTAGATTTAGAACAAAACTCAAAATTAAATTTGAGAAGCTTTTTATTTGTGAATGAAAAATTGCTTAGAAACTTTTGCAATTTTTAGTGAAGATTACATAATGCTTTTAATGGAATGGACGACATGATGTTAGATAAATGAGTCAGTGAAGACTTTCTTTCCTTACAATATATTTCCAGTTTTTGTAGTGTTTTTGTTTAAAACAATGCATGGTAAAAAAAATTGTACACTTTTTTATATTAAGAAACTTTTATTAGTGAAAATTTGTCCAAAATTAAGTAACTTTCACTAATGGAGCTTTAGTCAATTTTCTTATAAAATATACGTGTATACAATTAAGAAACATTTACTAATGAAAATTTGCTCAAAATTAAGAAACTTTTACTAATGGAGCTTTAGTCAATTTTCTTAAAAAATATACGTGTATACAATTAGGAAACTTTTACTAATGAAAATTTGCTCAAAATTAAGAAACTTTCACTAATGGAGCTTTAGTCAATTTTCTTATCAAATATACGTGTATACAATTAAGAAACATTTACTAATGAAAATTTGCTCAAAATTAAGAAACTTTCACTAATGGAGCTTTAGTCAATTTTCTTATAAAAAAACATGTGGTTCATCAATTGTCTTCCGTTCGTGTTTTTCAAAAAGGGATCTGCTTGGAGCATTATTGTTGGAATTGGTAATAATCAGTGGCGTTGCCAAGGTGTGGACCGTACCGGGGTGGACGTGTCTACCCCAGTTTTTTAGAGATCAGAGGTCATTGCCCACATTCTCCAAGCTTCTGAAGGTTGTGGTCGCAAATAATTTTCTGGGGGCCTAGCCCCTCGACCCCCGTTCTTCAGAAGTCCATCCCAATATTTTTGTCAGGCAACGCCACTGGTAATATTGCTAGCAGCTCTATTTTAAAGTTTTTAATTCTTTCTGTTCATAATTTTGTGCTTTTGTTTAGTGGCAATAACGCATTTACTTTGCCCATGGAAGTTTATTAATTTGAGCAGCAGCATTTTTAAATTTCCTTAGATCTTAAGACCAGTATTGTCAGCATACATGGGCACAACAGAGTTTTGGACAGCCTTGTGGGTATGGGCTGCAGCCTCTCGTCGGGGGAAATTTAGCTTCTGTTGGAGGATTTTTCAAAGAAAAACACCCAAATATCCATTTTTACTCTTAAAAAAATTTACATTCTAGCCCCCTTATCTGGGTCCTAGTGACCACACCCCGCGTGCGGTAGGCCATTGATTGATGTAGACAAGAAGCAGAAGAGGAATTTGCCGCTTTTTCTAGTGCAGGGCACTGGAGCCACCGGTGTCCACCTTGCCACACCAAATCAAAATCTTGATAATATAACTCCTTTTTTATTGTTCGCCATTAAAATTGAATTTTTGCCATCCAGCTGTTCCCGCCGCCTATACCTCAATATGTAATTTATTTTTATTTAAATTTTTTTCAATTTCAATGTATTCAACGCCCTTACCGGGCCTTGTTGTTTACAATATTAGGGTAGGCCACTGGTCGAAAATTTCCAAAAAAAAATAAAAATTTATGGACGTACTCAACTTGACATCCACCATTGTGAATGGCGAATTCTAAATCATGAATTGTGAATTCTAAGTTATGAATTCTAAATTGTGAATTATATTTTGTGAATTGTGAACTTAAAATTGTGAATTGTGAATTCTAAATTATGAATTTTAAGTTCTAAATTGTGAATTTAAATTTGTGAATTCTAAATTGTGAATTCTAAATTCTAAATTGTCAATTATTAATTGCGTATTGTGAATTATAAATTATGAATTCTAAATTGTGAGTTATAATTTATGAACTGTGAATTTAAAATTATGAATTTAAAATTCTAAATTGTGAATTCTAAATTGTGAATTTAAATTTGTGAATTCTAAATTGTGAATCGTAAATTCTAAATTGTGAATTATAAATTGTGTATTGTGATTTCTAAATTAAGAATTCTAAATTGTGAGTTATAATTTGTGAACTGTGAATTTAAAATTGTGGATTGTGAATTCTAAATTATGAATTTTAAATTGTGAATTCTAAATTGTGAATTTTAAATTCTAAATTGTGAATTTAAATTTGTGAATTCTAAATTGTGAATTCTAAATTCTAAATTGTGAATTCTAAATTGTGAATTTAAATTCTAAATTCTAAATCGTGAATTCTAAATTGTGAATTATGAATTCTAGATTATGAATTCTAATTTGTGAACTATGAAATGTTAATTCTAAACTGCTGGGATGGACGTGATGGTAAGGCCTTCTGGATTTCAAATCAAAACAACAGCTTTTTAAAAGCTACCAAGTCTGCCAAGTTAATCAAGGCATGACTTCTCGAGCACACCCATTACTCATGTTCTTATTATCATTCATGTTCTTATTTTTTATTATGTGTCTCTGTGTAGATGTTAAAATTAATTTGGCATTGGGGCTACTGCCTCCAAACCTCCGTTAATTAACACGGTATGATTGTGGTTCACAGAAATAACCATAACAGTGAAATTAACGCCAAACCAAACCCCAAATCTAAAATTAGATTGCACATTTGAAATCAGTACCCCCCCCCCATTTACCCTTTAGTGTAAATTTTGCTATTATCTAGACTACTTAAAACATAACATAATATAATATGATATAATATAAAAAAGAATAAAACAAAATTTAACAGTTTCGATATAATTTACGCTCTTCTTATCAGAACGCTGAATTTTGAGATACTGTAGACTGCACGTAATAATTTGTTTAGAAGAATTTGAAATATTTTGATATTTAATTGATGGTTTGAGTATATTTTATCTTATACAAAGTACTTAGTATTTTTGCACAATGATAACCTCGTTTGCATGTGTAATTAATTATTAAAATTTAAAATTAATTTATGCAAATTGTCAGAAACGGTGACTTTTCGAGTTATCATCTCTTTGGGCTCCAAAAGAGAGCAAGCTCTGCAAAAGGTTTGAACAGGCTTCAAAGAACATTTGTAAGTATTAAAATTGTTCTTTTAATGTTTGAAAACCTATTTAAGGATGTACTGCACTTTTTTATTCTCCTGAAAATTCGTTCTGTGTGTTTTATAATGATTGGGAATGGGAGGAAAGACAAGAATCTTGACACCCCATCCATTGCGGAAAATGCTGTGAGCCGACAGTGGACTTTTTGAAAACAATGGTCAGTATTCTTTGGGAACAATAGGGAAATACCATCGTATCAGTTTTTTGTTTGTTTAGTTGTTTTCCATTTGATTGTCTTTATCTGTCCGCCTTTCTTGCAACTAACAAAAATGTTATTTCATGCAACTACTCCACTGCGTTCAACTCAACACTTCCTTTCTTTTGTGTGGTGAAATGTTTCGCAAACCCTTTTTAAAACATCCACGCAAGTTAGCACATCGAAATAAACGTTTTCGAGGAGTGACTGACCAAGCCCACAGTTCTTTTTTGCTAACAGTTTCCACAATTGGGAGGGAGGAACAGTAAGACACAGGCCCAGAGGTACTCAGATTTCAACAGCACAGGCGAGTTGAAATCTGAGTGCCTCGAAAGAAAAGTAAATTGCACAATTTTTCTTGTGTCCAGTTACTTTTTTCACTTCCATTCATTCACTCTTTATTTTATTTTGGGAAGACATTTTCTCAATTTTCTCTTGAGAAAAATATTTTTTCATTGCGGTTTGAGAGGGCTTTTTCAACATTGGGGGTACAGTTGCCAAATGCCAAACTATGCAATCTGCTGAGATTGCAAAATACAGCTATTGGTGCACCTGATTTTCACCAAGAGAAACCCTTTTGCCACTCTGAAATTCAATGAAAATGAACAAAACAGACACCAGATCTTTTAAGACACTTGCACATATATTTTAAACCATTGCCGCACCCAAGGTATTGGCAGAAAGTGCCACACATTGCAGTCATGCAGTCTGGGAGATCATTAAAAAAATGAAATTAATAATCTCATATTAGCCAGTTACTAGATAGGCCTACCATTGTTTGCAAACTGTATAATTTGACACCATGATGAATCCACCTTTTTGAGGTAGGCTTTTTTCATGGGAATTTGTCAACATTTTTAGATAATATTGCATTCCTGATTCTTGAATAAGGCTCTGTGTAAAAAGTTTAATCCAAAGACAGTTTTTTGCCTTTCTACATTTTTTCTTTCTACACACAGACATAATTTATAATATATATACTGTTTATATATGTTAGACCTCCATTAGCTAAAATAAATCTCCATTAGCTCAAAGTCAATGAGGCTACAAATCTCAAATACAGTGCTCAAAACAATGTCCAAAAGGCAAATTTAAAGCTTGGGTGTCATCCACATACCTGTGATCACAATTACTTGTACACAATTCAGAAATGAAATTGCCCTTAAATTTGTGAGCTTTCAAGTCAATTTGAAGAAAGTGCCTTCATTTCCAGTCCAGGTTTTGACATTAAAACAACCTTCTGGTTGTGTTTGCTCAAATGCCAACTTGAGAGTTTGATAGGTGAATCTTTTCCAATTTTAACTTCCAAGTTGCCATTAATGCAAGCAGGTTGATTTAATGTTTATTTAATGTTAAAACAATCAAGCATTAGAGCAAGCTGTTTGTTTTAATGTTTATTTAATGCTTGTTTTAATGTCAAAACAAAGATTGGAATAAATGCTGTTTTTTTCTTCAAATTGATATGAGAGCTCACAGATTAGACAATTTAAATTTAAAGTTTTGGACAGGTGAGCATAGCCACAGTAGATGACTAGATGATATCCAAAACTTAAACAATTATTTATTTAATAACCTCACAGATTTGAGCTACAACCCTGCAAGTAGAAAAACTCTTTTTTGGTCACCCAGTACAACAGAACAATACATATGTAAATAGTGCTACATTTTTATTTTAAGTAGTGTTAATTAAAGGAGGCAGAAAATGTATATACAAACTGCGAGAAGGAGGGACCTAATTTATAACAACGGAGATGAGGAAAGATGTTTACTAAGGGACTCAAAATAAGTAAACTTTCATATAGTAATATAAATAATTTTAGCTTTGTTATTAGTCCTATTGCGAATTTAGAGGATGCATTATGTCCATGTCAAATCTTTAAAGGTTGCATTATGTCCATGTCAAACCTTGCTACATCATTTTGTAAGCCCATGGAGAATTTAGAAATAAGGGCACCATGATTCTCCTATATGTATTCTGAAACTTGATTTGTTAATCAAACCTTCTCTACATTATTGTGTAACTGACTGGAGAGACAATTTTTCCATAGTGAAATTTACTACCAGGAATTAATATACTTTACACCTGTGTTGGTGCACTTATAATAAACAGAGAGAATAACCTTTTTGTGATTTTGTTTGTTGTAAACTTCTCAGCTGCAGTTTAGCAGGCATGAAATCTTTTCAGAGTAAAAATTGAATTGTTATTTTCATTTGATTAAACATAAAATATCACAGTTTCAGGTGATAAATGCTGACAAAACTTTATACTAATTTTAGACGTCTCAATATAAATTTATCTTTTAGACTAAGTATTGTAAGTTTGTATGTTCTTCCCTCTGCAAAATAAAAGTTAGACAAATAAATTGAAATGAATATGTTCGTATTTTGAAACACTTGGATGCACTGTTTTTAATGCATGTACTGGTTGGACCAAAAAAGGTTCTGGTGTTTGCTGGGTTCTTCTGCTAATAGACCTGGTTATCTGCTATAAGGTTTGTTTGCACCTATGTCAAGTCATGTGATCAATCTCTTGATAAAACAGTCACGTGAGCAATTTCTTGATAAAACATTCATGTGATCAACCTCTTGATAAAACATATTTTGAATCTCTCAATATATTTCGTGCCTTGAATGCAAAAAGTAGAATTATACTAAAACTTCCTGAGAGTATGGCAATGTGACTTGAAATGGGTGGAACAAACCTTATAGCCTATTCAATTAGTCAGTCTATTCTGCTTGTTATTAGGCTGTAAAAATAGCGCATAAAGTAGCCTGAAAGATAACAAGATAAAACTAATGTATTTCTTTGGATTACGAAATGAATTGATACTTCTTGAAGCCAATTTAATCAACTCAGTGCTACTGCGTCGTGTCAATCAGACAGATGTGAAGTGCAGAATAGCCAATAAGACGGTGTAGTCTTTGTTTTTTGGTTAGCATGTTTATACACTTCACGTCTGCCTCATGGACTCTGCATCGGAGCATTGAATTCAAGGAATCGAAATATAAAAAAATGCGTTATTTTTATTCTTATTTATGGGTGCCTTAGAATTATTGCAGTAGATTGAGTGATATTCCTAAAATGTAAGTCAATCTTCCGGCTTCTTTCTGCTTTATTTTTACAGCCTAGTAACAAATATTATCTGCACAGTAGCCCATACAACATTATGACTTTTTTTTAGTCCGCCCTGTATAATCCTAAGATAAGATCTGGTGATCCTATCAAAGTCAATTTATTTAAAGTCACCTTTGAACTAGACTTGTGTCAAATCTACTTCGTGCTAAATCACAAATATTTCATATCGAGGGAATGATATGACTTGGAGTACTTGCATGGCATTCCCTCGATATGGCATTCCCTCGATATATTGAGTACGAAGTAAAAATTTGTTATTTGGCACGAAATAGACTTGGGACAAGTCTACCTTTGAACCAGTTCTTCTGTTTGGTTCTGAAGCAAGAACTCTGTCATCAAAACATCAATGCAGTTTAGATGGCACGTACACTAACTCGCTGCGACGGTCTGATCATGCACTGGTCTGATCATGCTACCGTAGAGCACATATATGGAAAACTCCCTCGCAAGCTCGCACGGACATTGTTACTGTGCTAAGGAAAAAATAATAGCCTCTCTTCTTCTGTAGAAGCCACCTGCCTGTAAGCGTTCCTACCATTACCTCATCAGTGAAAATTTAAAATAACATGTGTCCTTTACTCCGTGACTTTATTGGTTTTTTATATCGAAATACAAAAAATGATATGTGTCCTTTCAGTTGCTTTTCTAAGAAACTTCGCCTTACTCGAAATATCACTGTTATTTCTATTTATTTATTAAAATTATGGTCAGTACTCGAAAGTTTCTCAGCTTTTCAAAGCTTTTAGCACTGTAACTTTAGAAAGGGTGGTAAGGGAGCGGTCATTAGGTAATGGGGAGAGGGGGTGGAGGTTTTCAAAAAGTAACCCGTGAATCGTGAAAAAGCTATATTTTTTAAACGTGAGACGTTCTAGACAAAACATATTAATTTTAAGATCCAACCTGAAAGGACCATTTAAATTAGTGCATGGGGCAAAATGGGACAAGCATTCGCCTACATCTGTATGGATTCAATATATTTTTTCCAAAACAGAACTAGCAAAAATAATTTCATTGCACTTCCTGAAATAACTACGACGAACTGAAGACCTGATATACACGTACTTTTTTACAAGAAACAAATCACCTTGATGAGAAATTAAGTGCAAGGATTTCTGGGATATTTCAATGGATTCTATTGCTATATTGTTTTTAATAACAATAGAAAATTTAGAAATTTTTAGCACTAGGGTCCTAGCTTAGATAGATACATACATACATACACACATACATAAAATATTTGTTGAGGCAGGTCAGGTTTGGGTCAACACGAGGGCTGGTGTGGACCTGCCATAAAAGGAAATAAACCTAATTACAATTTTTTATCGAGTTCTAAGAAAAAAAGAAAAAAGTGTGTGTTTTCAAGCCTTATTTATAACATGAATCCATAAATGTTGTAGCCACCCGGCCTGAAATTGGACTGCACTTAGTTTTTGTCCACATGATTTTAGTTTTCTTTTGAAACTTTCGTAAGTCTTCAATTCTTTCATATCTGGTGGAATCACGCCCCAAACTGCTGGGCCCCTGAATCGAATGGTAAGGCGACCACATTCCGTTCTAGGTCTTATTTTGTTGAAACAGTTCTTGCTCCTTAACTCATGGGCTGGGGAATCCTTCCTTTCAAATAGATAGACTAACTGTTTAGGCAAGGATTTACTATGAATTTAAAACATAAGGGAAGCAAGTCTTCTTCTTGGCTTCTGGTAATAAAAGAAACGTAAAGCCTGCGTTTGCGAGTACCAGGACAGACTTGAAAGTCTTACTCTTTTGATGATTGTGGTACTTGTTTCTTGTAACTTAGCTGAAATCAGAAAAAAATGAGCATGCATTTGTCAATTAAACTTAATAATTTTCGATAACTGAAACTGTATAAATTTATAAAAAGTATATAAGTTTTTATGAAATACTGAGAAAATCTGTGCGGAAGAAAGCTCGGGAAAATGAAATCGATTTCATACGCTCCTCCGCAGGAGCATATTTGCTTCTCAGTTCCTTTTTCTATCACGAAATAGAATTCTTGTGAAATACCAACATTTCATTATTTAAAAAAAATTCATTTTGCGTCTATTCACCGCGATCTCCTAAAACCCTTCACCTCGTCTCGAAGAAGTGGATTTAATTGTTTAGTCCAGATGTACGATGGTTTAGCGTCTGTAACAAGCTTATTGCTTTGCGGTTTTCAGCACAATCAGTTGTGGAATTAGCTTTCTTATCGCTATACGCAAAGTTCATGTGCAGATAAAACATCAATAGTAGTTTGTTCATTCCTACCCCAGGGGGCGCAGTACCCCTTGACTTGGTTAGGGCGGCGTGTCCTTTATTTTTGGTTCTGGGAATTCGATTTCGATAATATATTTTTGAGCCTGAAAATTTTTCTTTAAAAAATATTATTTCGGCTCTAAAAATTTAAAATACTTATATCCCAACTGAAATGTTTTCCTTTGTCAAGTATGCCCTCGTTTTCGTGAAAAAGCCTTGAAGTGGAAACGAGACCAGACTTAACAAACTAAATTTCAAAACCTAAAACTGTGGAGGTCCCACTCGAACATACTTATTGTTGTTGTACCTACCGATTTTTCGTTAAAATAGTTTTCATGGGCGGTCTCAAAAATAACACCTGTTAAAGCTGTTCTAACAAATAACAGAATAATTGATCATGCTTGTTGATGTCTGTTGATGTTTGTAATGTCATTCAGTAAATCTTGATCTGCATATTGATCCACAAACAATAAACTCAGTTTGCTGTGGTCTCTGGGGATACGTAGTCTCTGATATCGAACATACTGCCAAAGTTGTGAGTAGCAGGACACAACAAATTGATTGAATACTGATTAAATTGATTGAAACAAATTGATTGAATACTGATTGAATTGATTGAAACAAATTAATTGAATACTGATTAAATTGATTGCAAATACTGATTGAATTGATTGAAACAAACTGATTGAATACTGATTGAATTGATTGAAACAAATTAATTGAATACTGATTAAATTGATTGAGAAAAATTTATTGAATACTGAATTAATTAATTAAAACAAACTGATTCAATACTGATTGAATTGATTAAAACAAATTGATTGAATACTGATTGAATTTATTAAAACAAACTGATTGAATACTGATCGAATTTATTAAAACAAATTGATTGAATACTGATTGAATTGATTGAAACAAATTGATTGAATACTGCTTGAATTGATTAAAACAAACTGATTGAATACTGATTGAATTTACTAAAACAAATTGATTGAAGACTGTTTGAATTTATTAAAACAATTAATTGAATACTGATTAAATTGATTGAAACAAATTGATTGAATACTGATTTAATTGATTAAAACAAACTGATTGAATACTGATTGAATTTATTAAAACAAATTGATTAAAGACTGATTGAATTGATTGAATCAAATTGATTAAAACTGATCGAAACTTTTGTGCTGATTGAATAATGATCTAGGAATTTGATTTCGGTTTGATTAATTTTTCTTTCTAAGATTTACAATTGTGATTTCTCTTTTATGTTTACAATGTTAGGCTTCAAATCTTTGATTCGTTGATCACATCTGTTTTCTCCTAACCAAGTTGAATAACATTAACTCTTACAGCATTGTTCGAGCCGAGGGCTTTAATACACTATTTTATTTATTTATATAAGAACACACTTCAGAAGAACATCGGGGCTCGGATTGTCAAAAAAATATACAAAAAAATTAAAGACATACTCAGCCTCGGATCCAGCATTTCCAAAAAATTCCACACCACATTTAGTATTAGGAAGTTATTTACGGGGATTGTTACTTACTATACAAATTACTTGAACTATATCAACACGAATGATACTAAACACGGATGCTCCCTATGTGTTGTTGAAGGAAAGCAGGAAAAAATGGTCACTTTGTCAACTTGGATAAATTACAGAGAATTATCTGTGCAAAAATAAGAACATTTCAGCCTCAAAACTCTTTGAAATTTAAGAACAACGAGCCTTGGCAAAAATTATCTGGTTCTTATAAAAACTCTTCATTTCAACTCTATCATATCGCGAGTAACAAAAGTTTGTTTCTTCAATTTGCAGATTTTGAGTATATTAGCAATACAAAAGAGTTCATATCAACAGATATGAACCAAGACCAATCAGTGTTATACATCGCGCAGGTTTTGAATAATTAATTTATGAACTGACAGGTACTAGCTTCCTATCACAAAAGCGTCATTCATGGAATACGTAAGCAATACAGTCGATATTAATCATAGCATCTCAACTGACATAGAACATGATGCGAGTGTCATTGTGATTCCCTGAAGACGAAGCAAGCTCGCGCCCCATTTGAAGCTTTCCTTTTCTCGACAGCGCAGCTAAAGTCATTGCTTTTTTCATCTTAGGTTTTGAGTTGCAGATTCGTTGTTTTAGTAAATATGGGAAAACAAAACAGCAAGCTGAAGCCTGAAGTACTCGCTGATCTGAAGCAACATACTGAATTTAACGAACACGAATTGCAAGAATGGTACAAAGGTACGTGTGTATTCTTACTAGGAAGTCTTTACTGCGTGTCCTAAATTTCTAATCCACAGCTTATCAGATTTATTTTGTATGTTTGTGATTTTCGTTTTCTTTGAGCGATCTTGAGTTGCTAAACCAAAACGCGTAAACAATCTTTTTTTTGCATTCCTGTTTGATTTTCGCACTGTATAGGTTTTGCTTAAGTACACTATTTTTAGTAAGAAACCTAGTTATGAGACATTTGGCACTGAAATTGTCAAAAACTCCAAAACATTTCAGAATTCGCAGAATATGCCAAGGTCTTTAATTCGTCATTGTTACTTCGTGAAATTTTATGAAATTATTATTGTTCTGTTTTAAAAACGATATGTTGCAACCATACAGATAAACGTATATATATATATATATTTGAAAATTTGCTCTAGTTGTCTTAAGTTCTTTATTGTCTTAAGGCTTAGTCCTTCATCAGTAGTCAGAGCCACACAGTTATAGTCAAATTTTGTTGTCTTGCGTGTTAATTAAGATGCTCTTTCCGTTTGGACCTTTTAATGAACTGTCAAGAACGTACATAACTCTCAGGAAACTCTCAATCATGAGTTCTTGGAAAGGCTAACTACTGTCGTTTGTAGTTTTAGAACAAAATAGATATAGTGCGGATTCAGTAAAGTTTTTCTGCTGTGTTATTTTTGGATTGGCAGAGAGTTGTAACGTTACTTATATAGACCAAGCAGCACACCATTATCAGGAGAAATATATTTTGCGAGAGTCTTTGTAATAAAAGCATTTACAATTTATAAAATGTTAATTAGATTTGAATAATTTTCGACGTTCAGAATTTACAGATAAAAAGTAAACATGTATATTCAATGTATAAAAAAACATGCCCGGTTAAACCGAGTTTAGGAAGGATGTTTTGTAAGATTCAGCTGAGAGACTGTTCAACAACTTTATTTTTTTTAAAGAAATTATTTTCCTATTCATGGATTGTTTCTTTATGTTAGTATCAGTATTTGTAGGTTGTGAAAGGAGATATGTAATTTTCTTGTAAAAAAAATTACTCAAATATCACGTTGCCATATTGTTTGGGGACTTTAGAACTTGTAAGGTTATCGTCGAACTTGTTGATGTATTTGTTGTGGATATCAATTGTACTAAGTAAGTAAGTAAGTATAATTTTGCCACAAAATTTACAGAGTTTAAAAATTACAATATAATATTTACAATTTAAA
>JAYJMH010040476.1:0-15200 GCA_036873815.1 Phacellophora camtschatica | reverse complement strand
ATTCATTGTTGACATTATTCGAAGCAAAAAATTACCGGAAAAGTTATACAATCCTAAAAAAAAGACAATTCGTACTGGGCTGTTTTTTCCCAAACGTGTGTTTCGAGTGGTAAAGTTTATAGACTTTTCACAACATGGTATTTGTGACGTCAGCACATTCGCATGATCTTCGGAGACACTCGGAGGTGATCGGAAAAATATTCGTTTATCTTCGTTTTTGTTTTTAAACAGTTTTGGTTTTGGTTTTTGTTCTTAATTATTTCTAGGCCATATTCTTTCATATATCAAAAAATAGTTTTGGCATTTCAGTTCTCCTTTAAAGTCAGAGATTATGCTTGGAAATTATTAAATCTCAAATATATTTTAGTCCACGAGCAAGACTAAGGCCTATATCATATTGGAAAGTAAGGCATTTGAACACCTAGGCCAACGATTTCAATTGAACAAAATCCTTGTTGGTTCTGTAATTGATCGTTTTGCCATGGCATCTCCCAGGTAAATGAAGTTCAGGGATATTCTGGATGATCAGACTGTTGATGAAGTCAAAATGGATGATAATTGAGCCAGTCCAGTTGTTGCTGTGTCTGTTGTTATAGTCAGATCATATCCGTTATGACCTTTTTATCTGAAATCTGACCTGGGTTTTGATTCTGTCATTACAGAATGGTTATAATTTGCTGTTATTCTCTCGTAACTCATCGTAAATATTGTAACTCGTCGTGCCTGTGAATGACGCTTTGTGGAGTTATAACAACTTTAATTATTTTAGTCGTTTTCAGAAGACCAAAATATTTTGTAAATTTAATTCGTTAAGCTTGCAAGATAGACGCTTTTCGTAATTTTAAAATTTTTCGGAGCTCACTGAAAGAAAACAGACTTACCTGGGTGGTATATATTCTAAATTCAACTCGTGAAACTTGCGAAATTGACGCTTTTTGCAGTTGTAGCATTTTTAACTGTTCAATAATATAGTCGTTTTTATAGGTGGTTTCCTTTCAATGCAAGGGAATTAACAGGACAGCATATGAGCATGGTTATATTGTTTAAATAGCATTAAAGAGGGTGGTAAAGGGGGGTCCTGATCATGGAATAAATTTAACCGAATTCACGGCTCACACCATATAATTTATAGCTTTCACGGAAAATATTTTCCACCCAAAAAAACAGGCGGTAGTGCCCTTGGAATAGAGGTATCATTGATACAATATAGATATTTACATCGTATGAATATTCATACAATATGTCTCAATTTCTATGCCAGTTATATTTTTACTTTCATTGCTACCATAGAGGTTTTAGACAACTCTGTATTATCAATTGCCAAACGGTATCTCTCAGGGCCACCGAGAGGATTCTGAGGCCCTGGGGCAAAAGTAAAACAGAGACCCTTCTGAGAGGCCCTTGACTTTAAATTAAAACACTGCCTCACCATTAAACAATTAATAAACCTCTTCCTTATCGTGCGAAGCTTCGCTATAATGTCAACCTTTAAGAAAGAAACGCCAGGACTCCTGCTTAGTTACCCAAATGAAAAGTATGTTAAAAAATGTATTTTATAGCATGCAATGGCCCTGTGGTAAATTAAATGTTGCACTGTCTCTTAATTAGCAAGTAGTTTTAGAACATAATTTTACAAATTTCAACTTGAAAAACGGAAACATGCTGTCTATCCATTGTAGTTCTATCTATCCATCATTGTCTGTCTAGCCATTCAGATTTTAAAACGGAAAGATTTTAGTCACCTTTTTTTTAGACCAATGTTACTGTTCATTCGTTATTGTTATCATTTAGTTATAGTTAGTTCCTCAATAGCTGCTTAAGTATGCAAGTTTTCTTGTATTAGATTATTGATGGAAAAATAAAAATCTGGAAATCATATCCACGGTGAAGTTAAGTTTCCCATGGTTTCTTCGCATCTCTTACTGCCCTCTCTGAAAAGGTATTGGGAAGGGCTAACCCAGCTTTGTGTGTGTGTGTTTGCATATCATTAGTCAATTAACCACCAGATCTCTTATAAGAAAGCGCATTGAATTTAAGTGCTAAATAATTGGCTCTCGTCATTAGCAAACAGTTGTCATCATGTAAGCAAAGAGATAAGTCGTGCTCATCATGCACGTACCATAATTAGAAACAGAAATGTAGATATGTAAATAGTTTTAGCTTGTTATCGTTATGATGAAAATGGAAAATACAATCAAACATATTATTAAACATATTATCAACTCCGCACTCACAGACACCTATCCCAACATTGTTCTCTAATTCTCTCCAAAGTTATCATCATTCCAATTTGTATTTCTGGCACTTCTCAAATAGGTCCTTGAAAAACACCCTTGAGAGGCCGTCAAGATTCCTAAAGGGCCTAAATATTGATTCTACTGCATCTTAGCATCCGGCCGTACCCCACTCTCCATTTATGCACACCGTTTAATACGTTTTTGAGACCATTCTCTAATGTTCTCTAATTGCAACAAAAAACACCCTTTTTGCGCCCCTAATATAGGAGTACCTCTAAAAGACCTACCCCAGGTTTTCATGGGCACTGATGCCAACATTCTACCTCGTTAATTGGGCTCAGAGTCCATTCCCCGGAAAAGTCGATCAAGGAAGAAAATCTAAAACAAAAGCAGCCTAGCCCTTCGCAGTTGCTCAAAACAAATCCAATTGTAGCTTTTCATTGCCGATCCTGCCGAACTTGAAAGCCTAAAAATCGCTTTAACTGTTTGTACAAAACGCCAACAGTAACTATCTGATGAATAAAATCTGCAGGGGAGAATTTCTCCTTCTTTAAATGTCCTTGTGAGTTATTTACGATTATTTTTCCTGCTGGAGCCAATTTTTTTTCTTACAGAATTGTGGTACCTACTTACAAAATTGTAGTACACATTGATACCTTATTTTATTCTTACAAAATTGTGGTACATAGTTTTATCTACTTATATTTTCCCGAAATTACAGTGCCTATTTTGATCTGATTTTATTATTACAAAATTGCAGTACTAACTTTTATCCACTTTCCTTTCTCGTAAAATTGCGGTACCAATCTCCATTATGTGGCGTGCAATCTCAATTGCAGAATTATTGATTATTATTTGACTTTGCTTATGTGTTATGGGTAAGCGACACCTTATTGCTGAAATAGAGGAGCGACCCAAAACTATTTAATATAAAACATGGATTTCAAAAATATGCGATTCCAACGACTTTCTGCGCATTCTCGCTTGCTTATAAATTCCGTTTGTTCTCTCCTTTGATAATGATGGCTACAAGAGAAGTCACAGAAGGAGAAATTGTCGTTTTTAGAGCCATTTTATTTTTATAAATATTTTCCCCTAAAAGGCACCTCACTGCTACAACATTGAAATAGCAAACAAATGAAAACTATTCAATCGCTCCCCTCAGTGGTAAATGTACTAACTATTGCAGCGAAGGCAGCAACAGGAACGAACGAATGAAAATAAGCTTTTTTCGTGTGATGACATAAGGATATTTTGCATGTTTTTTCTATGATACAGAGTAAATGAAAATATTTTCTAGCGAATCACGTTTTTTTACACAATGAAGCACGTTTCACGAAATAAAATATCTTCAATTCACGGCTCACTGACATCCTGAGTGGACCAATCACGGATTACGAAAAAACCCTTTTTATCACCCTAATTATAGACTTTGTTCAATAAAATGTTTTTTTGTGACGAGATATGAATTTATTAAAGAGAATCAACAGATAAGTGGTTAGTGCCGCATAGTCAATCAAATTGAAAAAAAACTCTTTCGTCGTTGGACATTCCGTGGAAATATAATTTCAATTGCTGTGCAGCAAATATCTTTAGATAAGCTGGATTTATGTCCGTTCATTCTCTTTAAACAAGCGCGATATGAATGAAGGTGTTGTTAGGGCGTTACATTAAATTTATTTTAGGGCGTAAAATTTTCATATTTTCCCTGTAATTATGCTACACATTTGAAATTTACTTTGAAACCATGATGAATATGAAATGTGAAAGTTAAAAGGTAATTATTAATTTTGTTAACCACGTATTTTCTCGACTCCAGACTTGGATTTTCAGCTGCTATAAACCTGACGTGGTCGATTCAACCCCTCTGTTTATCTCAGCAATGCAAAGAAAGCACAAATTGGCTCAATGATACAAGTTTACACGGGTCATAAATACAACACCTTTGACAAGATACCTATACTATTGCTGATGCCAGCATTTTAAATTGTTTCTTTTCTGTCCTCGAAATTTCCAAAAACAACACCACAATCAATTAACTGTTAAATGTTTTATGTAATGAAGAGCAAAATATGTTTTTAACTTTTAGAACATTGCATTGTTGTTCTTTATAAAAAATTATGGACTGTTATAGTTATAAGCATTAGACCATGAATATGTAAATTTTGAAATTCATTATTTATCCAATTAACAAGGTATGATAGCTATAAACATGAAAATGCAATACATAATTGACAAAAGTCAAAAAACATAAAGGTCTGAGCAATAATACAAATAGCAATGTCAGAGAAAAATTAGCAGGGCAGCCACCAATCTTGAAATGGCTAAGCGTTCCGGTGAAGAATATTTTTTTCAGAAACTTTAGGACAGCCCTTATTAAAGGGGGCGATTATTTAAGCAATGACGACTTAGCATGAAAAGATACCTTCTTTATTTGAATAAGTGCAGCAATGAATGAAATAATAAAAATTAAAGGATTGAGAGTAATAGCTATACCATATTCATGTTCATATTCAAATTCATATTCATATATATTTAATATTCTACACGAAATCCGTTCATCAGTTTAAAAAAAATAATAACTTGTCTTAACAATTTCAATTAAGTTAAATCCTGTTATGAAGAAAGTCGAAAACATTTAGGACTTAGACCCCATTTACACGATTCCGGTATAAAATATAGCCGATACGTAGTGATATCGGATTGGCCTTTTTGTTACACGATGCCGGCATGAAAAATGGTGTGAAAGTGATATGAAATGATATCTGATCACTAACCGGTATGGATTTATACCGGCATCGTGTAAACACCCCAATTCGATATGATTTCATGCCTGATTCGTTTCGAGGAAGACAAATATCGAAACGAGTACAAAAATTTGCATTTTCTGTTGTTCGCTCAAACGAATGCGTACCAAAACGTGAGCTATTAATGGATTTTGATCGTATCTTGTAAATAATAAATGCTGCACTGCAGATTAATGTCCTGCTAATACTTTAAGCTGTCAGCGCAAACAGAAGAAAAACTAATGCCATTTATCGGCTTCTAATGGATGTACGTCGTACCAGACAAAAGAATCAACGGAGATAACGAAGAGGCACCCCAAAAGATATTGGGTTAAGCCAGGAAGGGCCTGTACATGGTGGAAAAACGTTTTAATTAATGTTGTTGTCCTGGAGGAATGTATATGATGTCACGTACCTATTGTTTGGGGAGCGGAGTCAAATCATACCGGTATCGTGTAAACGGGGTAAGAATTTAACCCTCTTAACCCATGCCGGCATAGTTTCAGGTCGGATTCATTTCATACCGGCATCGTGTAAGCGGAGTCTCAGTTGTTGCTTTTGCAACGAGTCGTGTGGGAATGCTGTTCCAAGAAGTTACAGCTCCATTATGAAAACATTTTTTACATGCTCGATGTTATTTTTTGGAATTTGAAGGTCCTGGGAGCTTCTCGCTCTGTGGCTTGAATGCAATGACCGCTGTTGCAACTGATCCCAAAGGCTCGCTGGGCACATTATTTTGATAATCTAGAAGATCACTGTTGCGCAATCAAGTTTGATTAATTTTTTGACATTGAGCCATTTATTCCACCATTTATCTTTAATGCTAGCCCTTTTCAATTATCGTTTGGGCTCTGTCTTGTAGACTTTTTATAATTTTTGTTTTGAACCTGAAAGACTTCCTTAATTAACATTTGTATACCACAAATGACTTTCAACATGGCCTCGATAGATGTCTTTATCCTTGTTGGATCTCCTTGGGTTTTCTTTCTAGACCTAAATGGCTTAGAAGTGTTTTTGATGTTAATTATTGATTATTAACTTAACTAATAATATCTTGTTTGACATTAATGATGCCTTGTAACCTGAGATATTAATTTTCAGAATTGAAATTGAAATTTGAAATTTCCTGAAAAATAATTAATCTGGTCCTAAGGGTATATAATATAAATATATATGTTATCAAATTGATAAATTTTCAAAATAATGGTAAATCAAGTTGTTTTGCACTAGATGAAGTTTGACTATCATCTCAAACTTTGCTAACGGAACATAAGTTTTTTATCAATTTATGACAACGATTCTTTCATTGAGAAGTAGTAAGTTTGTTAAAAATCAGACCTAGAATACAAACAATCCTGGGTAAAATCAAAGCTGCTCTCATAATCTCCAATGGAAATTGATTTTTTTCAAATTTTATATAGTATCACAATTTTTACTTAAACTTATATAACTGCTGTACTAAACATTTTTTGTTGGATTGTAGGTTGAATTATGTGGTAAGTTGAATTGTAAACTACTAGACCACTTTGTTGGCGATTTATACATGCAATGAAATTTTCTTCTGTAAAAACCTAAAATCGGAACAATTTTCAGAAAATGTCATCAAATATCTGAATGTACTGTCTTTTATTTTTCAAACAGCTAAAATCCATAGATGAAATCGTTATAAAACCAGCCGACAAGGGTGGTCGAGTTGTTGTTTGGCGCAAAGACCTCTATCTGGAAGAAGAACATTCACAACTTAATTCATATTCCTAAAAATATTTCCTAAAAACAAAACCAATCCTTTCAACAAGACAATAATTTCTGCTGTCAAAGACGAAATCAACCTAGAAAAGGTACCACCTAATGCAACAAAACTCTACAGCCAACATCCGAGAATATGGGTTATCTTATATGCTGCACACAATTCATCTAGATGACAATCCTGGTCGCCCAATTGTCTCAGCAGTCTCTTGCCCAACAACACAAATCGCATCTTTCCTTGACATCATTTCCACTCTAATTGCTCAACAGTTACCAACTTACGTCAAAGACACATCTCACACACTGCACATCTTCAGAAGTCCTAAATTCAGTGGACCTAGCCGATATCTTTACTCCGTAGATATGAAATCATTGCACACATGCATACCACATGCAGATGGCTTAACATCGCTAAAATATGTCTTGGAACAACGTGCAAATGCCAATCCGCCCACAAATGCATTACTAAGATTTACCGAACTTGTTCTCAATACTAACACGTTTTCAATTGATGTTAAATTCTATCTGCTAAAATTTGGAGTTGCAATGGGAAGTAAATTGGGTCCCGGCTATGCCTGTCTCTTTGCTGGTCACCAAGAACAGCCGATCTTTAATTCATACAGTGGCCTATTCCCTGCCTGCTTAAACGTTATATTGACGACATAATTGGCGCAACCTCTTTACCTCTGGAAGATATCCAAAACTGCATTGATTACACCAAGACCTTTCACCCAACCCTCAATTTCACAAACACCGTAACCGAACAAAGCTTTTTACTAACCATTAAAAGCGAATTCATTGCCACTTTAATATATTATATAGAAACGGATGCACGCAGTTTCCTGGAATATAATTCTCTACACCCCACCAAATGCAAAGATTCAAATCCATACTCTCAACTTCTTTGCCTGTTCCGAATCTGGTCAGATGATACTAAATTTCAATACAAAACCCCTCAAGTGATTTCCTACTTTGAACGAAACAACTATCCAGCCAACGTCACTTCTACGGTCGTCATCAAAATTGTCCATGCTTTCACAAGATGATGCCCTTCTTCATTCTCACAAAAGAACAACAACAACAAGCGCTTTCTATTCAATATACCTACCATCCACTCAACAACGGAATCAAAAAAATATTTATTAATATTACAACATTACACTGTGGCCAAGCTCGACGACATTCATTTTTGAGCAACATTCTGGAAATTTCAAATGTTGTTCATGTCGCGCAACAATGTTGTCAAGTATAGCCGTACCTTTAGACCAGGTATCAAAAGTAACGAAAATACTTGCGTTTTATTAACCAATAATAACTTTTGAAAGAGCTCAATAGATAACAATTGCACAGAGAAGGCCAACATCATGATTGCTTTTTGCATTTTTGGTCCGAAAGACAGTTTGTTTCTTTTTTTTGCGAGTTTTATGGAATTTTTTGCAATATAGTCTGTTTTGTAACATGGTAGGTTTTCGAGTTGTGTAACCCTATTTAACCCGGGTAGACAATCTGGTTTTTATGGGAGTCATTTTGGCCCCCCTTCTTATTTCAGTAGTTAACAGGACTATGGTGATGAAACCTCAAACACACAATAAACGAACATTGTAGATTCTCAAAATAGGATTAATGAGCATCTAATTATGTTTAATGTTGTTAGGCAAACAAAAACAATAGAGAAATATGAAAAAATTGCTATTCAACCTATAAGGCAATAATATTTGCTAAAACCGATAAAACCTCGATAATTCAGGGCAAGACATAATTTTAGATTCATATTAAGAATTTAACCAAGCAAAATTTGACTTAGAGTAACAATAGGAGTTAATTAGTGTTATTTGAAAAGTAGTTAGTTAAATTATGATAACTGCAAGTGTAAATGGTATATTTTTAGCGTGATAGATTAATGAAAAATTGCACAAGTTATTTATTCATTATATGATGTCATATATGTTGAATGTATACGTAAGCAAAGATTAACAACAAATATCAAAATAACGTACTTCTTGAGGCGAATCAAATGATGTAATTTGTGAATTAGCAATCAATTTACAGGTCTTTCTACAATTTTGTTATGAACTTGCCAAATAAAGAAAAATGGAGGCCACGTGGTATAACAATATACCATAATTGTACTATTTTTATGAAGCTAATTGAATTATAGGAAAAGTCAAGAAGGATTAGTACCTAATTACAAGTAGTTATGATGATATTGAGGAGTGTTTGGTATGGGGGGGGCATAATGCCCCCTGGGCCAAATAGGGTTAAAATAAATCCCGTCCTTGGCCCCCATGCAAACACTATTATTCATGCAACAAGTATATCACTTAATATCAGAGATTACCCCGCTTCTTTGGAAAATTTTCAAACAATTCACTTTAAAATAAAATTCATACGGCAATTTTCGCTATCCTCAAATTGCTCCATTGCAAAATGAGGTCTTTTTCATTTAGTTTTGAACACATACGAACAATAACTCAATTTCTGATAGCAAGAAGCGACATTGCCAGGACTAACAAAGCAAAAGTACGATGATTTCCAAATTCAGCTGTGTTTGCATCACGTTTCGATTGTATAGTGCGTATATTTTTTATAAGGAACTTTTTATAAGAAACTTAAACCCCAAATTAAGAAACTTCAGGAAACTTGAGGACTGTAGAAGAATAGTTTATGAAACATTTTCTTAGTCCAAATTCCCATTACAATTTCATTTTGTTTTATCTTATTTCTTGTAAAACGTGGCTGTGAAATGTTCATCGAAGTACAAAACGTAAACATCAAGTCTGTTTTAACTTCTAACAAAGTATTAAACAAATATGTGTAATGAAGTTTCTAAGCACTTTTTTGCCAGATTTATCTTTTCTGCTATGAATGGACATATCACATACCAAATTTACAAATTGTGAGTATGAAATAAATGAAATAATCTATGGACACACAAGAAACCAAAGGCACAACTTCATTACAAAAATAATTTTTTCTTGCCAGAAAGTATTTTCAATTATTATTCATGCCAGGTTAGGTAGCCTACAAAAAATCTGAGCAACTATTTAAGGGCCTTTCAGCAACCGCATTTCTTTGCACAAAATATTTTGTTTCCGCAAATTTAAATTCGACCAGTTTCAACTGCCGGTCGTTTCATTCAGTCAAATCGGAACAACATGGGGGCCTCATAAAAAAATATAACAAATTAAACTCTCAGATCAGTGGCAAAAACTTCAATACTGGGTCAAAATGACGAACTATTTTTTCTAAGTCGATCTAAATCGAAGAAATTCATTGCAAGGTTCTAGTTTATTCTTACTTGCCATTGCTTGTTGTATTGCATTGTTTGGAACAAATAACTGTACTTGAGTAAAGTATTCAAACGAATTTTATATCATATTCAATACTCCCTCGATATGACATTTCCTCGATTTATTGAGTAAGAGATAACAATTTGTGATTTTGCACCAAATAGTCTTTGGCAAGACTAAACAACGCTAAGACTTCATTTTTAAACCAAACAACGCTAAACGCTAAACAATGAAACCAAAAGTTTCGAAATTACTAATAAAAGCAATTTTAATTATTGAAACTTTCAGTACCGGGCGTAATTTTAGCTTATTACAAAAATGTGTGTTCATTAAATTTCTTTAAATTGAACCTTTGCTCTCTATTTTCGTTCACACAAGAACTATTTTTGTATAAGATGTGGGTCAAAATATGGAGAAGTGCTCTCTCTATTTCAAACTGGGGGCAGTGGAAAAATATGGAATTACGAAAATATGAGAGAACATGGATTTTACTAAATATCTACTGGGAGCTGAGCATTGCTGACTGTGTTAATCCATGTTCTTTCATATTTAACAAAAATATTTTGGAAATTTTGAACTTTTCCGCTGCACCCAGGGTGAAATAAAGAGAACACTTTTCTCAATTTTGACCGACAGCTTCTACAGCAATAAATCTTGGGTGACATAATTGGCACATCGAGTGAGGAAATTGCAGCAATTCCATTGAACCTTGTGAAAAATGCAAACAAGTGAGCTGATTGGTCAAGATATTTCCCCCTTGCATTGCCGCCTCCAAGCTAAAGCAGGCGATCTGTTTTCTTAAGATCCAGATCCAGTAAAGAACGGTCATGGAAATGAGGGCAATTAGCCGCAGCGTATGTTTTTCGTAATCCGTGATTGGCCGATTCAGGAGGTCCGTAAGCCGTGAATTGAAGATATTTTTTTTCTTGAAACATAATTAATTGTATAAAAAAGTGATTAGTTAGAACATATTTTCATTTTTTCTATATCGTAGGAAAAATCTGCAAAATATCCTTATTCGATCACTTGGAAAAAGCTGGTTTTCATTTCATCATTTCTGTCGCCCCCATCGCTGCAATCGTCCAAACATTTGCAAATGACGGGAGCGACGGGAGTGATCGAATAGTTTTCATTTGTTTGCTGTTTCAATTTTGTAGGAATAAGGTGCCTTTTGGTGACAAATATTTCTAAATATGAAATGGCTCTAATAAACAGAAATATTTTCCTTCGAGCATACAATTTTTAGCCTGCAGCAATTTTATAATCGTGGCGATTTTCCAACGATGCAGAGAATGAATAAACCAAATGAAACATAATTTTTAGGAAAGAGAAATTTGCAAATAGTGGAACTAACTGGCATCTTTCATATTTCTCCACTTCTTCTCTATAAAATTATGGAAAATCGACCATTTCTCCTTCTTCGACTTCTCTTGTAGTTATCGTCATCAAATAAGAAAACAAATGGGGTTTAACAAGCAAGCAAAAATGAGTAGAACGTCGCTGAATAGCTAATTGTGAAAGTCCGTGTTTCCATTAAATAGTTATGGATCGCTCTAGTTTCTCCAGTCGCTGAGGCATAACTTGTTCTAGCATAATTGTTATGCTTGTCTCCTCCTGAAAAGCTGAGACTGAGAATAAATTTAAAGATAAATAGCCTTAAGAATGTTTTTATGTAGGCCTTTGCATGGATCTTGTTTTATTTTGGGCTCCTGAAAACAGTCTTTCATTTGGGTCACTCAACAGGAGTCCTTGCATTTCTTTCACAAACGTTGAAATTCTAGTGAAGATTCGCGTGATAAGGAAGAGATTCAATAATTGTTTAAGGGTGTGACAGTGTTTTAAAGTAAAGTCTATTGCGTGGCCACAAAACATTTTTTCCCTCCTCTTGCAAAGGCCACTTTTCCAATTTTGCTTCAGGGCCTCGGAATCCTCTTGGTGGCCCTTAGAGATACCATTTGCCAATTGATAATACAGGTTTTAATAAAACCTCTACCGGGTGTCCCAAGAAAATCATACATGGGTTTCGCAAATATTTTGCAAAAACGGCAATACGAAATTTTCCGTAAACACACCCATTAAACATTACTAAAAACGCAAATGTAACAGTTGTGATATCGTCACCCATATTTTAAAGCTTTGTTCAGTGAAAACAAAGTGTTTGCTATTGAAGTGTTTCAGGCTCCTGAATGAAAAAGTGTCATCGATTTCATGTCGATCAGCTTTCTTCCTTTCAAATCTAGTAAACAAACTAGAAAAAAGGGTTGTTAAACAATGGTAACATCTTTTTAGAATTTCCCTAAAAACGAACAGCGCAAACTTTAAAAAGAAAAAATGCATCTTAGATTCCTTAAATCTTTTGAATGAACTGGAACCATTCTTGCTCAAAATTGTAGTTCCATTGAAAAACAAGAATTCTAGAAAGTTTGCTTTGTTTACCTGTAGAGAAATGTTTTCTCTTGTTGAATTGTAGATTTCAAAGAGGCGAAATTGACTGACTTGAAACTCATGACACTTTAATTGTAGGGCCTAAAATGCCTCAATTGCAAAACCTGCTGTCTTCGCTGCAAAGCACTTTTGTACAAAAATGGATATATCCTCGCCGCTACATTTGCGTTTTTAATAATCGAGGTGACAAATTACTCGTATGTTATCAACCTGTTTAATAGATGTGTTTACGGAATATTTCATATTCACGATTTTTGCATAATATTTGCAAAGCCGTGTAAGGTTTTTCTGGGACACCCGGTATAGTAATAATGATAGTAATAATATAACTAGCATAGAGAGCGAGATATTCTGTATGAATATTCATGCAATATAAAATATCTGCATTGTAAAATGATTGCTTTTGTTTTATATATTTATACCTCTATTCCAAGGGTTATAATACCTGGTTTTTGGAGTGGACGATATTTTTCGTGAAAATTATAAATTTTAAGTCGTGAGCAGTGAATTCGGTTAAAATGATTTCGTGTCCGAAAATCAGGACAATCCATGTGGACAACCCCTTACCAACCTCAATCAACCGGCATGATTCCACTAAGAATTTCGCGATTCTATGAGATTTATCATTGAGATGTTGTCATGGAGTTTATTTGTAAACTGCTTTGGAAATTTTGATTTTGAGGATTTCAGCTTCAAAAATGATGAAAATATGTTTCTGCTTCCGTTCCTAGAGCGTAGATAGGCATGGCTCGCACGGATTTGAAAGCAAAAAAGCAAGGCTTTGAAATACAAAAAAAATGGAATTCCAACGAATGAATCGTAAAAATTAAAATAAGATAAATTTAAAGCTTTTTGAGCCAATTGGAATTTAAAGAAACTCAGTCATACTTTCCTTTGCAGTTTGGTTTTAATTCGACCATTTTTTATTTCAATTGTTCTGGTCTATGCATATTTTTATATATTCTTTTATACTAAATGGACAGTTATGATGAATCTACATTTTGTCCCATTATTACTCATCAATTTGGGATTTTAATCTATTTTTAATTTCTATTTTTCATTCTTTATTTGATAGTTTATTGATTTGTTTTTTGGAAAATTCTATGTGGAATTGGTTTAGTCTTTTTTTAATTTCAGAATGCCAACAGTTTATCATGTTTAGTATTTTTTGTTCTTTATAGATATTTTATGGGCATTTTAAATTATATTCAGGGGGAGGTTGTACTTTTAATATCAGATCACTTATATGTGCATGTGGGCACGTCGTGTAGAATGCCGTTTGTATTCTTCTGCATTGGCCAATTTCATTGGGCCTATCAGCGTTTTCCTACAATAAATAAGCGGGTTTACACTCCGCAATTAGCTTTGTTTTAATAATAAATATTGTGTGACCCTAACCTTTAGATCATTTTACTCCCTTGCCAATGTTGAACTGATATGATAACTTTTTGCCCTTAATTCCTCATCCCTCTCAGTCTCTTTTATTGCGCGTGACAAAGGAGCGAGTTCACTATTTTATAGCGTTTGCTTCAGTTTCCGGTTTCATCTTTTTGTACATGCGCAACTCTTTGATTTATGTGCAGCCGAATTCCGCGGAAGTGTATGTTCACATCCTGCATTCTTGAGAGAACACGTTATATTGACCATTGACGTATTATTTTTTTCGTATTGCATATTATTAAGGAGGGTGACCCTTCAGCCGTCGGGCTGATTTCTAGAAACTTCGTTTAAAAACTTACAATACAATAATAATAATAAATAAAATCTAATAACAGTATAAAAGCATGAATTTAAAATATTTACAAAAACAATAAAAATCTTTTAGGGAGGATGCCTGCTTTGTCTCATCAGAGAAGCTATTCCATTGTTTTGCTTCTCCGTAAGAAAAACATTTTTGTCCGTTTGCAGAAACTTTTTTGGGTAATCTAACATCTGTTGCAGTATTTTGGAGATTGCGCGAGGAGTTTCTCGTAAACATGTTACACAAGGTCATTTAAGGACTTGTCGGCCATTGTTTTAGTTTCAAAATTGACTAGCTCTTTCAACTAAGACTTTGTACAAGTGATCTGCTTGGGGGTACCATTCGTTACAATCCTAGCAGCCCTATTTTGAAATTTTTGCAACCGATTGATTTCGGAAAAGTTGCATCATCCCCAAACAGGACAACATTATCGAAAGTGAGGTTCTATAATACCTATATAAAGAGATCTCATGTTAGCCAAAGGAAGAGAATTACTTGCATGTCTCAAACATCCTTTGGCCCGAGATACCTTAGTAGAGACAGCTTCTACATGTTCTTTCCGATAAAGGCTGCTGTCTATTTGCACACCAAGGCACTTAGCTTTCTCTACTGAATCAATGTCCTTTTCGCGAAATTTTAAACACAATTTGTCATTGGAATTTTGAAGAATTTTATGTTTTTTTTAGTGCAGATGAGCATAGGATGTGTTTTGGCGGAGGTGAATATGGATGGGCCACGAAATATTTTTGGACAAATTGGTTGGGCCACCAATCTGTTTCTGCATTTTAGGATGGTCCATGAAAAAATATATACACATTGTTTAAAAATCTTAAATATTAATTATATTGATTAACACAAAATGAATATGAAAAAAGTGACAGTAGAAGTTGTTGAAAATTTTATTGGTGTCCAAAATACTCCCAAAAAAATATCAAAATCCTAGTAGTAATCTTCA
>JAYJMH010040465.1:0-15201 GCA_036873815.1 Phacellophora camtschatica | reverse complement strand
AGAGTGGATGATATCTTGGAAGTTGTACAAATTCAAGATCACTTTTCAAAAAGGTTTTCATCGAACAGACGTGTCATGGCTTCGTACAACATTATGATCAGCATGCTGTTTCTAATTTTTGCAGTATTGGTAATGAAACCAATCAAAGCTGGAGGGATAGGGCCAACCAGAGGAGGAGGAGGAGAATGTGATGACAATGATGCTACGCGTTATCATTATCATCATCACCGACACGAAGAGGAACATCACAAGCAAAAAAGTGTTGATAGTGATGATGTGATTATTGATGATGATGAGGATGAATATCGTTATCGGCATCATCATGAAGAAAGAAAGAAGAAAAATAATACTATGGATCAAGGTGTATATCAGGCAGGAAAGAGAAGATTTACGTTTTCGGTAAAGGATTCTAAAACTGCTGTAGAAGTTGCAAAGAGTATTGGAAGCTGTGGTAAATTTAACAAGTATCTGAATGTGAAGATTGATTGGTTTATCGTTACTTCTCAATCGGGTGACATGGAGGAATACGTCACTGTTCATGTCGCAACGGATGACGATCTTGCGTATTTTTCGAGGGATTCGATGTGTGATTCGAAGACATGCGCTACTCGACCAGAAATAGCTTGGGGTGTTAATGCTCTCGGAGGGACGAGTAATTTTGCGAAGATGTTTATGAAGCTTAGCTATTTGAGTTATGATTCAACCAATCAAGCAATTGTTTGTGATGATCACGAATGGATAGATGGAAAAAGATACGTTTGACAAAACGTCGTAAAGTTGCGATATCAATAATAATAACTCACGAACATAATGTTGCCTGCTTTATCATCATCATCATCATAGTCTTTAAGATTTGTTGTATTAAAGTTGTGTATGTTTTTAATTTATGGATTAAGACGATTTATATTTGTTAAGAAAAAAACCTTTATTTTCTACAGAAAAAAATCTTTCCTACAGAATTATCATCATCATCATCATCATCATGATCATTATTAAATTAATGATTATGAAAAGAGATAACAAGACGACGACGAAACATTTTGACGATGGAGAGATTGTGTTTAATTTAAAAAAAATAGTCGTGAAGCAATTCTTATGTTATCGGTGGAGGCAAGAGAAAGATATTCTCCCAACGTATTTGCCAATCAGTCTTATCGTAAAAAAAGGTGGGCTACAGAAAGAAACCTTTGAAAAACGTATCAAAGCATTCATGAATACTATCGTTGCATCGTCAAAATGGTTCGATCGATTGAAAAAAGAAATTCGAGGTAGACACTGCTTGTTTGATGGTGTGGAAATGATTGATAACAATAGTAACAGAATAAGATTGCCAAAAAGGGATAATTTTTTTATTTCAGAATTGTCTGATCTCACTGAAAGAACAGTTTGTGGTGGTTTAACGAAGAAAGTAGAATGCGTTATTCAGGAACTTGTCGTCGTAAGTACCAATTACGATAGTTTATTGAAGAAGGACGAAGAAAGACTTATTGCCAAAGAACGATTTATTCAATTGATTGCTCAAGCAAGAATCCAACATCAACATATAATAGATGAACAAAACAAACGCTACAACAATGAATATTGAAAACATTTTTACGAAAGATGCCAAATTAATTGCAGAGAGAAATCAAGAAGATATTGATGATCAGGGAATGATAGCTAGAATGAAATTATCATCATCATCAACATCATCTAAAAAAGATAACTGTACTTTTGTTACTTTCAGTTATGAATTTGTAGACACTGTATTGGAACGTAGAACTTCACAGTTGGTAAAGAAGAATTAATTAGTAAAAATGTTTTGTCAAATTAGAAAAAAAGAGACTGATCGTCGAGGGAAACAATATAAAACTGAAACGATTTTACTGTCTTTTTCGTGTCCTACGCACTTGCAAAAACAAAGTTTTGAAGTTCTTCAAGAACTATTTGATAAACTTATTACGAACATTATTTTCCAATATTAAGAAGCGATGCCGTAAAATGCTCGTTACATCCTTTCGGTTATATGGAGATTGCCGGTGCTGATTGTGTGGATGATTTGGAAGTGGAAAAGAGGATACTGTACGAGTGTCTTCTTTCGCAATTATTGAGTAGTGCGGAAGTAGAAATGAACAATACTTTGAGAATAACATTGCAAGACAAAGACATTATAAATAAATTGAGAAAGTATTGGGTAGAGCAAACATTATTGAAAGCCATGGAAGACATAAACATTGAAGAAAGTAAATATTGGGAAATGCAAAGAGAAACAACCGTACCATCATCGTCATTCTCAACATCATCACCTTTGGACAAAATTGGCGTGATAAACGAATTTGGAAAGAGGGATTTGTTTTATTTCGTACCATCAGAAAGGAAGGAATTCGTAATTTATTGTGCGAAGTGTTGTAACAAATTGAGTAATTTTTGTTCAGACTGTTATGGTGAATCAAGACAAGATGATGCAATCGTAATTGCTAATTTGGAAGGGGATTCAATTAGCTTGGTTGAATCTAGCGAACAACAGTATGGAATAACGGTTTCTACTCCAGATGTTATTACGACGATGACAACAACCATTGAAGAAGGTTTTGCTACGAGAAGAGAAGAAAAGAAAGAAGAAGATATTTTCAAAATGAGACACGCAGTTGGAAGATCAGATGATCAAGTGCCGACTCCTGTTAGAATAAAATATAGCGAAAATAGTTATACTCTTAGTAAGAGTTTGTTTGCGAATTCGTATTTGTTCAATATAGAACTGGTAGCAAAGTACACAATTGAACAGAATCAAGAGTCAGCTAAAAGGTTATGATTTTTCGGGAGATTTTAATAACTCTGCGGTTAATGACTCTTCTTCTTGGAAAAATCAAAACATCGCACTTCAATTTCCATTTTTCACAATGAATCATATGGCTAATGGTGTTAGTTACAGCGTATCAAGATACGTTAGAAAACCAATGTCAGCAAACTTCAAAATGATGTCGCAACTCATAGAGAATAACATATATTCTGGAAAGAAAGAGGCCACCCTATACGATGAAGAATTGTACTACAAAGATTCGACATAAAAAGAATTCACTTCAACCAAACCACCAATCTTCAACAGATCACATATCGATTCATAACAGAATTAAGATTGAATTCTTCACTGCGATTACTCATAAAAGATTTTGAATCAATCAAACAGTCATTTGAAGAGAACGAAGTAAAATTTAAACTTCACAGATATCCAATTACATTTCAACTTCATTATTATTCAAGACAATGAATGCGGGAGAAATGCTAGCAGACGAATCTGGACTTGGAATGAGATTCATGCGTAAAGTGATCGTAAATCAACTTGGCATTCCTTGGTCTGTTGTAAATACGTCAACTAATAAACGAGATCCATATCAGTATGCTGGAAATTCAAACATCTTTCCGAAAGAAATGGTAATGAGAAAATCGCCAATATTCATCGCCATAGAAGAAATCAACATAACATTTGTCACAGCATTAACTCATCCTGCATTATTAGTAGTAACGACTAACAAGAAATCAGATAATAAAGCGTTATCTACGTTATTGTATGTAAAAAATTATACTGAACGTTTAATATTTGATGGTATTATTATTCCAAGCTCTGTCATGCCAATGGAAAATTATCAATTGGATAGCTTGACTCTCAACTGTTATCTATTAAATCCTAGCACTGGAGATTTAAGTTCAGTTGCACCCTACTTTAACACGATGTCTGCGACAGTAATCATTGCGAATGATACTTACGTTCGTTATCGAGAAGATTTTCTTTATTATGATCACATGTTCTCATAAACAATATGTCTTTTAAAGATCATACATCAAGTTTTGGAATTAAAGGCACAGTAGATACTGGTAATGATCCTGACAAAGTACACGATGCGTCTTTCAAATATACATTTATACGAAATGAGAAAGAAATGAGCTATGAAGATACGAAAATACCAACTGGAGAAAATTGGAAAATTGCATTACGAAAAATAACTTTTTGCAACATTGAAAATACTTTCTCATTTCCAACTCACGCTAAAGCAACCAACTTAAAAACAACAGGTTTATTTGATATCAAAATTTGCCTTGGAATTTTTAAATACTCGCCAGTTTCAGAACTAATAAAATGGTTTCCATGGAGTGACTATGGAACACATTGGTGGACTTTGATTGCTTCTTTTCAAAACGACCCAACAGCAACATTACTTACATCATTCAATCTTGAAAACTATACAAAAACTCTATACATGAACGCCATAGGAGCTATGAGATACAAGAGTCATTACCACACGTGCATGACGGATTCTGGATCTACAAGTTGGTCAAACAACGAAGCTGCTCCTGTTTTGCGAACAAATTTCCTCAAAGTACTAGACAGGCACTACCCTCCAGAAGCAGGTACTACGAAACAATATCATCACTTAACTGTTACCGAATTTCTATATGCTCTAAACAATCTATTCACTACACAAGAAATGATTAATGCAAACACTGGCCGAGACAATCGAGGTTTTCCAGTATTCACGACATATCGATTCCCACAGGACATGTTATGGGGAAGAATAAAATGTTGGAAAGATGTAAATTCAGCATTACCGACCTTCAAAATAAATTGTTCCCATAAACATGGTAGAGATTTTTTCATGATAATGTCAATTGATTGTCCTCTTTCGTGTCAATACATTGCGATGGGTGCTGCACTAAAAAACATTTGAGGTTTGGAAACAAAATCACATACTCCAATAAGATATGTTGATTGGCAAATGACTGCAGTTGCGAGAGGACCTATGTCAATAGTTTATTGTGCAATAAAAAATGGTATAATTGCACCTGGATTACGAAGTAGTGACTTTATAGTCACCGATCCAAAAGATCCAACGTTGACTTCAAAAGCTTTCGTAATAACACCACATTTCGAAGAAAATTATGCAGACACAACAACACATGTCAAACAAGATATGTACCAGTGGTATTTTCCAAAAATCAAACCAATCGATGGTATCGAATATAATTTCAAAGCTCTACTAACAACTCATATTGGAAATGACGAATACGACTATGTAGTACACGAAGCTAAAAATCCCGTAAATCATAGCAATGCTGGAAATTTTTTCATATATGCACCTTCAATAGTTGCTCCAGTACACATTGGAAACTACTTATCACCATTGCTAGCAATTGTTCCTTGTCCAATATGTGGTTATGGTTACAAAAACCTCGAAACAGATCCAAATAAAAGTGTTTCTTTCACGAATCATCAACTAATGATATCATACGAACCGGAAAACTTAACTTACAGACTTATTACTTGTCAACAATTGACGAATTTCTACGTAAATTTACTAAACAAATATGGAGACGTTGCATTCGTTGGAAGATTGATCTTGGACTTCAACATAAAGCGTTTTTAAACAACTCAGAACAGTTTAACTATTATCATTATATAACTATTAAAGTATCGCCATAAATAAAAGTGTTTAACAAAAATCGAATTTTTTGATGAAGTCGTTTATCCAGCATGACTATCCATTCGTCATCGTTAATGGTTGGTAACGGAATATTTGGTAAACTTGCAAAACGTGGGCTTAGAAGTGTTCGAAAGGCAGGAATAAAGAAAATCAAAAAAGTTGCCGGTAAAAAAGTACGACGACGTTTAATTCGACGTTTAACGACGACGTTTAACAGTAAAGAAAAGGGGTAGAAAATTGATAAGGAGTCAAGCAAAACGTGGAAAAAAAGTTTTAAAGAAGCTAGCAGTACGAGGTGTAGAACAAGCCAAAACTAAAATAAAGGCTGTAGTTACAAACAAACTAAATTCTGCAATAAGGCAATCAACAAATCCGCTGAAAACTGGTTTACTAAAAAAAGTGAAATCTGCAATATCAAAAACAGGAAGAACTGGGACAAGATTGCCTAAATCAGTACTACCAGTACGAAGATCTTGACGCATAAGAAAGAGACACAGGCCCCATTCTTCAAATTACAAATCCTTTAGAAGAGAACGTCGTCTGCGACTTGGTCTACGATTGACGCCGGGAATTCACATATAATAATAATGGGAAAACTTAAAACTGCAAAAAAACATTATGGCAAAATGCGTGAAGCTCAAAAAGCAAGCATGGAAGCTTTTAAGGGAACTTCAGGAGGACCAAAATCAAAAAGAGTGACACATGACTCAAACAGAAGATCAGTAAATTTAAGAGGAGGTAGTTTGCGTTATTCTAACAACAATGTCGTCCCAATTTTGGCTAACACGATGCCTGCAATTGCGCAATGTACTCCAACTGGATTCTCAAATGAACTACCTTCGAGTAGAAACTTCAACACCAACGAACCGGGAGGTTCTCGTCTCAATTTCGATCCAACAGAAAAAGTTCAGTCAAACTACGAAAACATGAAAGAAGTTTACCTAAATGCAGCAAACATTAACCATGGAACAGAAAATCAAATTTTCTTCAATTTTCCACAAGAAGGAGCATTTTTCATTGATCCTCAAACAATTGAAATCATGTTCGATTTACAACTAATGAGAAATGGAACTCCAGTTGTTACCGGTAACAATACAGCACTCACTGACATTTCTTTATGTAACAATTTAGCAGCAAGTCTTTTCAAAACCATACAATGCTCAGTGAATAATCAAAACATATCCGAAGCTCAATCGAATTATGCATATGTTCATTACATGGACACACTTCTGCAGTCTGAAGAAGATCGATTGATTTCTGGACAGTTGCAATCACAATTATTCTTCAAAGAAACCCCAAGTCAATTCGATGTATCTACAGTAGCCGTCTCTGCTGCTGGTGTAGTTACAAGCAACAATGCAAAATGTGTCAAAATGCACAAGCTTTTTGGAGCTGGTGCTAAAGTGCCCGCGTCATTCGTTCCACAAATAAGTTTGACTGCTCCCCATCAACTGTTCAACATGTCAAGCACAATACAGCTCACTCTGCTAAGAAATGATCCTACATTTTACTTACATACCACAACAGCAGCTGGGTTAGCTGAAGCTCCAAATTACACCCTAAATATCACCAACTGCAAACTTCGATACTACAAGTACGAGCTGAATAGTGACATATTCAAAAAGTACATTCAAACATTCACAGAAGACAAACCTGACGTGTATGCATTCCCAAGTCACCAAGTTCAATCAATTGCTGTAAATTATAAAATATTTACATTATAAATTATAAAATATGTAAAATATTTACATAGATTCAATTCCAATATTTGCAGTAATTTCAATAATTGACAAAACTGCAAAACTAGGAACTTACAACACGAATCCTTTCAAATTCTTTCCAATTCCTAGATATGGAGGAAACAATTTCGAATTTCAGTTGAGAGTTAACGGACAAAGTTGGCATGCTGACGATATGAAAAATAACAGAGAAGCATATCGAAGACTATGGGAAGCAGTATTCAAACAACTCAGAAAGCCCATAGTACATAGAAATGAAATAATTGACAACGATCAATTGGTAACGAATAACACAGATTCAACAGGTTATCCAATTGATGCAGATGTTCTAACGTTGGGTGGTAAAGGAAAAGACGGTGCTAACTATACTGACAAGAGAACAGGAAACTTGTCAATGAAAATTCAACTGAGAGGAACATCAGCATTTAACGCAGATACTGAATTCATGTTTCATTATTATTCAGAAAGACACTATGCAATCCTGCCTGATGGTCAAACTACACGAGACTACTTATAAAAAACACGTGACTTTTATATATGTATATATTTTCAATATTAATGATCGTGTTAGTTAAAAATCACTTTTAAATTATCGTTGTCATCTGAAGAATGGGTTTGGATTCTGAAACATGGATCTCAATAGTATTAGAAAGATTGCTCATTCAAATTATGATTTATCTAAAATTTATGGCGGATGTTTAGCTGAAGACGACGTTAAACATATACTACAATCAATGAAAAGCTTACGTAGATTTCTACGATCTACATTTCTATCGTCGAACAACGTACGAACATTTCCAGTAGGATTCATGCTGAATACAGGCACGCATCGAAATGGTGGAAAACATTGGCAAGCTATTAATTTCGATCACTACGGAAATTCATACTTTTTCGATTCTTACGGAAGACACGCGCCAAAAATATTTCACAAATTTGAACAATTAATGAGAGGTGTCTTTTATCTATTCGAATCGTGTCGTAATAATCCAGAAGCAGCCATAGACAATTGTCTTGACAAACCTGACATGTTGCAAGAACACATTTCTCAAGCACAAAAAAGGAAAAGTTCTAGAACAGTTCAATATTTTGATCATCAAATTCAGGATGATTTCACAAACGTTTGTGGAGAATATAGTATTTATTTCCTATATAACATTGCTGCTGAAGTCAGAAATCCAACCTATGAAGCTTACAAGTTTTTCTTTGATCATTTTTTCTATTTCAAAGACGCCCACGACAAACAACGTTGCCCTGACAACACAAAACACAAATTGTACGAAGACAATGATAACAAGATCACAAGGATTATTCTTAACAAATTTAAAGATCGAGACAAAAACATTTTTGCATAATGATCCAACGGATTAGATGAGTATAATATAAGCAATTTGCATTAGAATATGTCTCAGTTCATCGTGGACAATTTCAGACCGGGCGTGATGATTCCTTTCAATTTTAATGAAGAAGAAGACAACGAAAAACGTATCGGATTGGAAATTAGACGTAATAGACCAAGAAAAGCTTTTAAAAATCATAGACATGAAAGAAAACCTTTCAGATTTCGAAATAGACACGATTATAATCTGCATAAAAGGCTCACTAGCAACGTTCATCGCTCATTCAACGCCTATCTTCCAACCAAGATGCGACGATCCAAAGAAAAACCAACTGCTGTTTTCAACACGACGTTCGTCAGCAGCGATGGAAAAACACCAAGTTCCACAATAACGTGCAACGATCCTGCGAATATTGAAGAAACAGCAAGAGCAGATTTAAGTGATTTAATTGGAAATGAGAACAATTTCCATCTTGCATCGACAACGAATTGTCTGCCGCCATATGTTGCCTACAGGAAAAATGCAGAAAATGGTTTGGAGTTCAAATATGTTTCGGAACATACAAAGCAACTGAACGAAACCGCAATGCAGATGAAACATGAAGAAGAATTGAAGAAAGAAGAAGAAGCAGCAATTAAAGAACAAAATCAACTATCTGTGGCAAGATTCTATTATAGAAGACGATTCCCAAGAACAAAAAAAGACACTTACAGAAGAATTTCAGACATGAGGGTGAAAACTGGTGATTCACTTGAAGAAGTTGCACAACTTGAAGACAATGCTCTTATAATTCAAGATTTTACTCTACCGCCCGTATTATTTCACACTCCTAAATACTTCGCAGATATGAAAGACAGGCTCAATTATAGCTCACAAAGAATCATCCACCGAAAAAAAGTTTTGGCGAGAAATTCTGAGCTCCTGATGGAAAGAGAAGATATCTATGAAGGATTTTTCAGCTTTCAAAACTACAGAGTCGATGAGATGAAAAAAGATTTTGGCGCCAAAATGATGAACTTCATCAACGAACGAGAAGAGAAAGAATTATCCTTCCAATTTTCTTTGCTGCGAACAGAACCCAACGAAAAAGAAATCTCCATACTTCATCACCATCTAGAAAATAAAACCATCATAAGAGGTTTACCATACTTCGAAGCTTTCAAACGAGAAAGGTGTGCATTATGGCCAGAATATCAAGTAATTGTAAATGCTTGGAAAGACAGTCGAGGAATCAAGTATGGAGACAAAAGTCAAAGTTTTTTAAACGAGTGCACGTAGATCGTAAAAAAACATAGAATTGAGGAACAAGCTGTACACAGAAGCTCAAGAAGAGGAAGCCAAAAGAGTTCTAACGCTAGAATACGAAATGAATGTGGAAGAATTAAAACAACTTCGTGCGAAATGGAACAATGGTGAAAGGGTATCCTTACTTTGAATCTCTTCAAAAAGAAAAGAATTGGACTTGGCCCTTTTATCAGCAGGAACTCTGTTTGTGGCAACAAGAATTAAAAATGGGTAAAGGACTATCAGCAATGACAAATGAAACGCTTAAACTCTCCAGTGAAGAAAAAGAAAAGCTTTTGAATTTTGAGTGTGTGTTCACAGCAGATAGACCCAACAAGACGAAGAATAAAAGATTCAACAAACCGCCTCATAGCGACAACTTTCAAAAGTGTCTCGATTCATCTTTTGAAGAAGAACCTAAAGCAGCTGGTTCTTATTTATGTTTTGCAGGAAATGAATGATTAACTTTTCAAAAAGAACAATTGTATTTATAAAGAATTTTAAATTTGAATATGAATAGAAAATATTATGAAATATCTTCTTTGTCTGACAATTTCTAGACAACAATGAATAATTTTACTATAAATAAGCACATATTACTGAACATTTTTAGTTTCAAACAAATTTGAGTTGGAAGCAGTCGACTTACAAAAACTTGAAGAAAATGGCGCTCAAAAATATAATATATGAATACATAGGCGACTGTTTCGAAAGTATTCTTTCAGATGGTAGAGAATGTGAAGTTGAAATAACGAAATCGTTAACAATTGGGTACAATGGCAATTCTAGATTTGACAAAAACAAAAAAGTCATCATTCAGAAAGGATTTTTCATAGATGATAAAGCGATGTCCTATCATCAATTACCAATGAAGAAAGAGGACATGCTTTTAATGCTGAAGATGGTGGAGGAACGCATCATCAAACAATACTATCAAGCTCAAGTTAAAGTTAAAGACAAACTTTATGCTTTAAAAAGTTTTTTTCCAAAAAACAGAGATGATGTGGATGAAAACATCAAAGAAATCCTTGACGAACAAGATAAAAGAGACAAACATATAGTGATATTAGACAAGAAGATAATAAACCAAAAATCAGACGACTGTTATGATTTGATAACGCTGGCAGTGAGTCAACGTACGGATCTAGACTTTAACCCGGTATGGGAAGATCCAGAAGTTCACCCATTCATTGGATTGCGAATAGTTAGCAAAGGACGACCAATCAAAACTGGAGTAAACTTCGTGGAAGCAACATTAGTTGCAATTTTAATCGAAGATAATCAAATGATAAAAAACTTTGTTACACTTTTATAAAAAAAACAGCACAATGGCATTACGAATCATCTACAAAACAACTTTGGAAGTTATCGATGACAAAAATTCGGTTACAGACATGCAAGAAACAATTCTTATAATTGGTTATAAAGAACCTTTTCAATCAAACAAGACAAAATTCGTAATCAAGAAAATAGAAATTAACGGTACGAAGAACTCTAGAACTACTCATATATATTTTACACAAAACGAAATGACTCATTTCATGTATATATTAGATTTAAAGTTTAAAATAATCACCGACACTCATTTTCCAGATGACTATAGAGACATTTCTGCGTTTAGAGGATTGTGTAGTCCAATTTACTACACTAAGAAAAAAATCCTGATGGACTACCTAGATCATGAACCTGTCAATTATTTTTTAGTCGGTAAAGAAATACTGAGTATACCTAATAAAAATTGTCGCATAGAAATGATTTGTAGTTTGCAAAGAAAAAGTTTAAATGATGAAATAAACGCAGTCATTACTATAAAAAAATGGAAAATGAATGACGGAAGGAAAGGAATAACTTTAGAAAATGCACTTGTAAAAACACTTTTATTAGATTATGAAGCAATTATGAGTAAGTTGAAACCTTTATTAAAGAATACGATTAAATATTCTGTTATTTGCAACCAATCTTTTTTTTGTAACAAACCTCACGTATTTAAGAATAACACAAGAAAAAAGACTTTATAGTTTCTTTGAATCAAAATTATCGAAAAAATGTATCAATAGTGTCAGTGTGAATTTGATTTTTGAGACATCTTTCCATTACCGCAACCTCCATTTCTTTCTGCTGAGCCAAAATAAGGTCTACTTCCTTATCTACATCTTCATCACTTTTTTTCTGCTCAGCTTCCCTTTTTTTTCTCTCTTTATCCATAAACTCAGAAAGGGATGCAAAGTCAACTAACAGCTTTTCCCACCTTTCCTTTCTTTGAATACATATTTCGGTCATATCAGCAACCATTTTGGTCACGAGTTCCTCAATATCGCTCTTCTTGCTGCTTGAACTAGCCATCTTTGATCTGAATTTTAGTACGAAAAAGCTCTATTTATTAAAAAAAGTAAGTATGAAAAGCAAACCAAAAGCACAGAGAACAGTTTTCTCTGAGAAAAAACCTTAATCTGCGGCTCGTGGCTTTTGTTTCGAAAAAAAAAATCCATTGTTCTAGAACAAAGGGTGCCACGCCCACTCAGCCAAATAAAACTCGACCCTTCGTCCCAAGTAGCTCCGACATATATACTACTGACGAAGTTTACACTAGTTTGTATTGGTCGTCCTTTTTTAACTCGTCTTAATCCAACGAATGGATGAATTGGTGCTTCTTCCCATACTGGATTGTAATCTAGCTCTGAACGTTGTTGAACAGGTAATGTTATTAGATCGTAACAGTCCTTTGATTTTTCGTTTATTCTGTGCGTTTCCAGGGTTATCATGTTCTTTGATGGACGAAAATTTTCTTTTTCATTATGCTGCATGAAAATTTCTTTTATTACATCATCTAATTCATTTGAGTTCTGATTGAAGAAAGTCTTTAAATCGTAAAGTTTTTCTTGTATTTTAACTTTTATTTAATGGTGTTGCATGACGAACTTGTTTGCCATAATTTTCAACATCAACAGCATATCTGTTTTCGACATTGGTAGTTGGTGATAAGACATTATTTTTTCGTCAACACCATATCCTTTCTGTATAATTATTTTCTTGTTTTTTGGGAATTTTTCATTTCCATTATGTCCAATTGCCAATGATTTGGTTATTTCACCATCACATTCTCGACCATCTGGAAGAAGATCTTTGAAGAAGTTTCTTGTGTACTGGTATATGATGTTTTTTAGGCCATTTTTTAGCTGACTGCTTCCAACTAAATTTTATTTGAAACTGAAAAATGTTTAGCGTTATATTATTATTTATAGTAAACTGTTCATTTGTTGTCTAGAGTCTTTCAGAGCAATAAGAGATGTTATAATCGTTTCTATTCATATTTCAAATTGAAAGGTTTAATACAAATGTTTAGAAAAATTAATCATTGTCAACTAAATGCAAAGAAAATCCCTGTGTGGAAATACAATCCACATCCTCAAAAGATGAATCAAGACATTGTTGGAAGTTGTCTTTTCATTTTCTTTCGTTAGACATCAAACTTTCCTCATGTCGATTTCTTGCTGCCAAAACCATAGTTCTTCTTGATAAAGCGACCATGTCCAATTTTTATCTTTTTGAAGGGATTCAAAATAGGGAAATCCCCTCACCATTGTTCCATTTCTCAAGTGACCATGAAGTATTTTCATTTCTTGCGCATTTATTTCAGATTCAAGTGAGAGAACTTTCATCGCTTCTCTTTCTTGTGCTTCAGTGTACAGATCATTTTCCAACTGTCTGTTGTGTACGATTCTTTTACAATCTTTGATGTAGTTTTGATCGTCGTCTCCATATTTTACACCATGTTTTTCTTTCCAAGCATTTACTATCTTTAGATATTCAGGCCATAATGCACATCTTTCTCTACTCAATGCTGTGAAATAGAGCAAACCTCTAACGATGGTTTTATTTTCGTGATGATGACGCAGTATTGAGATTTCTTTTTCGTACGGAGTTGTTCTCAAAGGAAATTTAAAGGCCAACTCTTTCATTTCTCGATCGTTGATGAACCCCATCATTTTGGCGCCAAAATCTTTTTTTAGTTCATCATCATATTCTTGTAGCAATCTTTGGCTTTCTTCAAAGTATGCCAATTCATCTTCTGTGATTCTGTAGTTTTGCATGTTACTAAACCCTTCATAAATTTCTTCACTTTCTAATAACAGGGCAGAATTTCCTGCCAAAACCTTTTTTCGATGTTTGTCTCTCTTTCCAGAATACTTTAAGCTTTCTCGCATATTTTTGAAATACGTTGGAGTGTGAAGCAATATTGCTGGCAAATTGTGATCTTCAATTATTAGATCGTTATCCTCAAGCTTTGCAACTTCTGTTATGGATAGACCACTTTCCAACCTGACATCTGCCAATTTTCTATGCATGCAAGTTCCAATTGGTGGAAATCTTCGTATGTAATAGTAGTGAGCTAAAGATTGGTCATTTTCTTCTTTAATTTTTGCCTCTGCTTCTGCTTTTAATTCTTCATCTTCATTGTAGCATCGTACAATAATTTCGCATGTTCTGAAACATGCTTGAATTCTAAGCGATCTGTGTTGTCTCGGTAGGCAAGATATAGTGGTCGACAGTTCTTCGTCACTATTATCTTGAAATTTTCATCATCATTTTTGTTTCCAATTAAATCGCTTAGTTCAGCTCTGGCTGTATTATCATCATTTACTGGATCTGTGTAAGTGAGTTTTCCCATCACTACTCACAAATGTTGTGTTGAAAATAGCAGTTGGTTTTTCTTTTTCTCTTCTCATTTCGGTTGGTGTATAGTCATCGAATGATTGATGAATTTTTTGAAGAATCCTATTATGCACATTTGGCGCACGTCTATTTCCAAATCTGAAAGGCTTCCTTTCATATCTACGTCTCAAAGGTTTTCTTTCATGTCTATGTTTGGCTTTAAATCCGAGATGATTTTCTTTATTCTTCCCACGTTGTTCGTTGTCTTCAAATTTGAAAGTAATCATTACATCTTGTCTGAAAGCTGCCATGAGTAACTAAAACATATTCTAATGCAAAGTGGTTATATTATGTTCATCTAATCTTTTAGATCATTATGCAAAAATGTTATTGTCTCAATATTTGAATTTATTACGAACGAACCTTGCAATCTTATTATCATTGTCTTCATATAATTTAGACAAATAGAAAAAGTTATCAAAGAAAAATTTGTAAGCTTCATAGGTTGGATTTCTGACTTCAGAAGCAATATTATATAGGAAGTAAATACTATATTCTCCACAAACGTTTGTGAAGTCGTCCTGAATTTGGTGATCAAAATATTGTACTGTTCTAGGACTCTTCCTTCTTTGAGCTTGAGTAATGTGTTCTTGTAACATACAGTACAGGCCATTCGTAACTTAACATAGCAAGAATTCTTACAGATTTTTATCAGTTCTTTGAAAGGCTGTA
>JAYJMH010040454.1:0-15203 GCA_036873815.1 Phacellophora camtschatica | reverse complement strand
TGTCCCCTGCTGGAAACAAGTCATCTCGAGACTTTCGCGGGCTAGGCACGTTAAATACGATAACTCACTCACTCATGCAATTGTCAGTAAACCCCATAATCTATCTTTTGTTTTGAAATATTTCGCTCTATTTTTCTCTATTTTGAAATCTGCGAGTAAAATTGGAGAGAAAAATAAGCATTTTAATTTGAAAAAAAACGCTGTATAAAACAGATGCAATTGTCAGTAAACCCCATAATCTATCTTTTGTTTTGAAATATTTCGCTCTGTTTTTCTCTATTTTGAAATCTGCGAGTAAAATTGGAGAGAAAAATAAGCATTTGGATTTGAAAAAACGCTGTATAAAACAGATGCAATTGTCAGTAAACTAATTATTTTATTTTGAAATTATTTTATTTTTTCCCATTATTTAGAAAACTGCGAGTAAAATTGGAGAAAAAGCATGGTGTTTTTTTCACAACAACTCTGAAAAACGAGATCGTAATTCGTAAAACCTGAACATCGATCATTTGTTTTGAAAAAGCTAGGCATTTATGTTATTATTTTAAAGTTTTTTTTGAGTATAACTTAAAAGGAAATTAGCATGTATTTAAAAACCGCTGTAGATAAACCTGTGCGAATTACAAATTTTGGAGAATAGGTGTTAATAGATTGCCTGCGTTATAGCAACATTTAAAGTTTTTAATGCTTTTCATCTTTGAGTTTTAATTAGTTCATTAATAATACATATCACCTGTGTATTCTTAACAGCTATAAAATCTGAAATCAGTTTGTAGTTATTCAGGTTATCCAGCTGTTTAAAATATAGCACTATTAACATATTAATTTTATTTTTAAGCTAGATATAATCTGAATTAAATAGCTGGCAAAGATTGAAACACGGCATTTTAATGGTAAGTGTATTACATTGTTTCACCAGACACTGTCTAATTTTTCGTGACTTTAAAATAATTGAAATCTCATTATTTGAAATTCAAGTTTAAGTACGAGGGATCTTTCATAGCATTCCTATTCCCTCGATATGACATTCCCTCGATGTATGGAGTACGAAATAAAAAGTTGTGATTTGGTACAAAACAGACTTGGGCAAGCCTGGTTCGAAAGGGAAAACCTTTGAGATCTTGAAAATAACAAGAGCAGATTTTGTAACAATAGTGAAATCGACACGCCAATTTCAAAGCAATTAGCCATCGAAGAAAAAGCGAATTCTCTCGAGCAGAAAATCAAAACAAACCAAGCCATGTCTTGAATGGCTAGTTGCTTTGAAATTGAAATGTCGATTTCACCATTGTTGCAAAATCTGCTCTGTTCGTAAAAATAGAAAATAAAAGTAATGCAAAGAAAGTTATTCGTTTTGCAAATTGCTTCTTGGAATTCCTTTTTGGTATTTGAAATTATAATCTAAATCCCCTAACTTTTTAAGTTGATCCAAAACTTTCTCTCTAGTAATGAATGTTAATGTTTTATCCTTTTTTGTGTATAATTTTGCGACCGTGTTTTAGATAAATAAAACTTTTCATCAGATGACTTTAACTGTTTTCTTCTATGTATAAAGATCAAATCAAAACATCCTCCAAAGCAACTCAATCTGAGGGCTCGAAGAAATCGCACGATTTAGCTAGAAGTTGCCTTTCAAAGAATTTTGCCATCTTTTGTGAAATGTGAAATTGCATACGTAAGTTTGAGTGACATTAAAGCGTCTAACTGCAACTAGTGAAAACGTCACAAACCATTTTGTTCTTATCCTGCTATAAGACCTATACACTTGAAGAATAGCACAAATGGAAACAATGGCTACCAATGCGTCTTCAGTTTTACCAATGAGTATTAGTATGGCCCAATTCACGAATATATCCCTATTTACAAGTATGTCCCGATTTACGAAAATTTCCCAATTTACGAATATGCCCCTATTTACGAATGTGCCCCAATTAAAAAATATATCCCAATCTATGAATATGTCCCAATTTACAAATGTGTCCCAATTAGAAAACCTATCCCAATATATGAATATGTCCCAATTTACGAATGTGTCCCAATTTACAAATATGTCTAAATTGACGAATATGTCTCTAGTAACATCAAGACCAGCAGCACCTCCATCTAATAAAAGTGATTGGACAAAACATTTGGATACATTTGCACTCATTTTCATGATATTTTTGTTTGTTGTTGGCGTTTTCGGCAACCTGTTTACAATTTGTGTTTTAAAGTTCGCTAAACAGGCCAAATTGACGAATTACGATTTATTAATAGTAATATTAAGCGTAGCAGACTTGATTTGCTCGATTATTGTTCCTTTGATTTTTGCGTATGGAACAATAACAAAGTTTCAAAGTTGGATTTTTGGACTTGTTGGCTGCAAGGTACTGTTGCCAGTGCTGCCTATCAGCGTTACAATTTCACAAGGAATGCTGATACTGATGTCTGTTGACAGATACAGAGCGATTGTTAAACCATTACAAAGATACCACCTGACGAAATCGAAGATCTACTTTTGTGTTTTGCTGATCACGTTAGTAGCTGTAATATTTTCGGCTCCGTTTATCTATTCTTTAGAGATTGTTAACAATGAAAAGTATCTGACGAAAACCTGCATTACAGGGAAAAGCACCACTAGTTACATGTTATCTTATGCATCAATAAATTTCGTTAGAGACATCGTTTCGACAACAATTCTTGCCGTAACCGGATGGCGTTCTACGAAGGCCATTTGCACCAACTTCCAAAGAATGGCCCAATTTGATACAAAAAGGACAGAAAAATCTAGGGATGTTGAGCGCACATGTCAAATGTTACGCACGATGGTAATAACATTCAGTATCTGTACAATACCTTTAGATACCTTTCAATTCTGTCTGTATATATCGTATGTAGTTTTAGAAGATGATTTTCCATCAAGCTCGTTTCTACTGGCTCGGAGTTTGAACACAATTTTATATCTCCTTCAGACTACTAATTCCGCTGTGAATGTCTTCATATATGGAGCAAGACACAAAGCCTTTAAATTGTTCTTCAGAAGAATTTCTGAAATGAAAACAACACTGTTTTATGGAGTTATGCCGAAAACTGGAAGGGCGTACTTGGAAAACAGCGAACACAAGTCTGAGTATCAGTTAAGTGTGATTATGTCAAGTGTAAGGGAAATTGACCAAGTTGGAGAAAAGAGATATCATCAATTCGGTTTTGATAGCATTCAGGCAACACACATCAATAACAACTAATTACACTAAATTTCATTACGGTCTTTGTCGTCGTAGTATTGCATTGTTGTAGCAGCATTATATTTATAGTATTGTTATAGTAGTATTCCGCAACAAACGACATCTTACCATTGCATGTTGGCGTTTATTCTTTATCATTTTGTAGTTTGTAGTTTTGTGTATTTAGTCATTTCTTGTATTAGGTAGTGCTGTATTGATATAAACAGTATGTGAAATACCACTTATTATCCAAAATACTACGTAGTAGTTTGGATACATGTTAAAACATACCAACGTACATAGTGCCTTTTCAATAGAGAAAAAACACAAACAAATTATTACTATATCGCAGATAGAGCCGCCTTCTGACTAAAATAATTGCAAGCATTATTTTTAATTGTGAAGTTTTGATTTTTCGAATAATTGGAATTGTATGTACCAAAAATGTATATGCCACGTGATTTTCAAGAAGCCTCAATATTGCTAACTTTTGTTTGACTCTCAATTATCAAGAAATTGGCATTCATATCACGTTCATATCATTTAACGTTTCACGTACCTCCAAATATTGTTGGGCATAATTCACAGACTCCAAATAACAACTCTCCTTTTCTTTTTATTAATTAACCACAAATATCGTTGACAAAATTCACGAACCCCAAATTTTGATTATATAAATATTCCAGTCTCCAAATATTGACATGGACCCCCGAAGTACCCCCACCCTGGGATACGGATTCAAATTATCCAAATTATTTCAAATTAATTATCTGGAAAAATGTCTATATTTGTTTGAGAACAATATGAGATGTTGAAAGATTATTTGTGTATTAAATTGTTATATAGAAATAAGTAATTTAACATAACAACACTTAACAATTAATATTGTATGTAACATTAGTAGGTCATTATCTTTATTATATGCAATTATGTCAATAATCAGTTTATTGATTGATCAATTAATTAATTTATGTTATAAATGTTACCCATAATCATAATAATCGTTAAAAGTGTAATTGGATGGATAAATGGTTCAACTATTCTGGACATGCACTCATTTCGATGAATATCTGATAATGATATGATTTTAAATTTACACTTTAATGAATTTAACTTCCAATGATTTTAAATTTACTCCTTTCCATGGAGGTTTCTAGTTCCAGGTCAGAAATGGTCCGTCCACCACGGTGATTTTCGGAATAGACTTCCTCCAATTCTATTTCGTTTCGTTGATCAGTAAAAAAGTTAAACAAAATAAAAGTTATGTCACTGTGGAGGAGAAGAGCTCATGCAAATTTATAAAATTATTTCTTTATTATTTTCCTGAATTCTTCTCCTCCGTAGGGTATTTTCCTTCGCGGTGACATATTTTTTATTCTATTTAACTTTTTTATTGATTAACGAAACGAAATAGAGTTGGAAAAAGTCTATCTCAGGGGCGGATCAAGAGCAAATATGAAGGTGATTATATTGAATAGTGATCATATTGATTATAGTGATTGTGGTGATTACCAAATGTTAGCAACGTAATCGTGACATTCTCTCAGAAAGTTAAAAAAAGAGAAATTTAATCATAATTTGTTAAAGACAAGTGTCTTGCAATTTATTTTACATTTGCTATTCGATAGACTATCAATACAATTTTAGTATCAATATATTCACAATATTTAAAATAAAAACATAATTACATAAGATTTTGGATTTGTAAGCTGAATAGCTTATTATCGAGCATCACGGCCTGTTAGGATGAAGGACCATCACCCTTGAAACTAGGATCATCCATAGGATCATCCTAGTATCAGCAACAACCCCAGCAGCGGTAGAATTGTCCGCCTCCATTGTCTTTCCCAGTTTCCGTCACTAGAAAGCCCTGGATTCTTCTCGAGCCTAATTAAAAGGAGATATGGTTAACCCCAAAACATTAAGGTTGTCCTAGTGGTAGGGTTACCCTAGCCAGAGCCAGGAAAGCATTACGGTCGCACTGTCACTAACTGGAGGAAAGTTGAAAATCCAAGGAAAATTATTCGCCACACCCAAACCACACCTATTTGCCATTGTTTAGTGAAAAAATTCCTAAAGGTCAAATTTTATGCTCGGAGCTAGGTTGATAACTTTTCTGGACTTTGACCCTTGCCTTCGGTCATTTCTTGTAGTATTTTTGTCGCGTTTAGAAGCATGCCAGGGTAACCTTAGCACTAGGGTCAAACTAGCTAAGAGGTAAGGTTACCCTAGCAGCCGAGTCAACTTTTCTCCTTGTGAACGTTCTGCTAGGGATAACTCGCATGCCCAGGGGCAACTTCAACTGTTTTCTGAAGTATTCTGAAGCCTCACCGCTCCCTCCATGCAGTTCGCATAAGTTGACCAGGCTGGTAGGGTGCCCTTCTCATGAAATTTTGCTTGTAAACACGAGCTAACTTTAACCCTTCTTCTAGGGTAACCCTGGTGCTAGGGTAACCCTAATTATCCAGATTTAGCAGTAGGGTTCACTCTCAAAATTCGAAAACGAAATTACAAAGTGCTAATTCCTAGGGTACGGCGATATATCATTTTGTTTTACCCTGTACTCCTGTTATGAAAATCTTAATTCCAGCAATTGCTGGGGGGATTTGAATGTTCATAAATATCTATATCCCCTTTTAAGTGTCCCAGCGTTTCCTATCCGCGGTGGAAAAATTCCGCGATGAAAAAAAGCGTCAAAATTGTTTCCTCGGACTAAAAAATTGCGTTCCCCGTCAGTGAGCTAGAGAAATCTAGCAATCTCCGTCCCAGGAAAGCATACCACAAGAAATGGAAAAGACGGAACATTTTCCGCGGGGGGTTTCTGCCAGCTAACGTTTCACTTAAACGGGGGTGAATATATAAATGAAATTAAAGTGTTTCATTAAAGGCTGAACCTTGATTTCCCCGTGTGTGTTCTTTCAGTTTCCAATTCATCAACTTCTTCTTTTTCTTCAAATTGTCCCATCATTTTGACAGTTTTCATAAAATGTGGACTGCAATTTACTTTCATTGTTTTTCGTATATCGGGAAGAGAATTGCCTGATACCCTTCCTGATTCACTTACATTCATCAGACTTGCTTTTCTGCGCACTCCAGGTTGCCTGGCCAATAATCTGTCTTGCTTTGACAATGCATGTGCTTGCAGAACTGTTTCAAAAAACGATCTTTTCCCATTAAGACTAGCGCTGCTTTTTCGCCTTTCGATGTCGTATTTTCGTTTCGTAATTTCGCCCACATCAGAGCTAGCGACGATATCGGCAGGCTTGCAACTTCGTAAGCGTTGTCGTAACATTCTTATGTATTTAGCTGTGTAAGGATTTTGTTGGCCTTCCGTCGTTTCCGTCGAAATTTCAGTTTCCTCCGCTGTTTCTTCAGTCTCCTCGAGTTCTGTACTAACCGCTATAAGTTTTTTCTTCAGCAAACTCCAGCCCTTTCCTGGGACTATTTTTGACTCGGGTGAATTCTTTTCTTCTGACAATTTCTCGAGTGTTAGTTTTGGGATAAAAACTCCATCTTTGTAGTTTCCTTGCTTGTTTGTATCGACATCACTTGAGCTTAACAAATTATTTTCTTGTTTATTTGAATTGTTACTGTTTCTCTTCGTATCAACAATATCGCCCACAGTAAAAAATTTTTTATTGTTATTGTTTATGTACTTCTCAATTATTGCTTTTCGTTCATCTGAAGAGCTTGAAATACTTCTCTTCGGGTTATCGTTGCTTCGCAAATCCCAGTTGTTTGTCGTCAAAAATTCACTTCGTAAACTTTCGCTTCTTCTCCTCAAGTTATCGTCAAAATCATTTCTCGTGTCTCCTTTTTCGATTGAAGTTTTCGACAAGCTTGAATTCGTTCGCCGCAACGGCAATTTTTCAGCGTAACCACTCTTTAAATTAGCTCTATCTGCGAAATTGCGTTCATTTATAACGGCAGAAAACGCATTTTGCCGTTGCGACTTACGGTGAGTTCTTTCGTTGCTCGCATTCATTCCTCGAAATTGTCTTGTCAGCATTTCGCCGTCAGATTTAACTCTTTCTACCGTTTTCCTTTCGTGTAGCGTGCTTGTGTCTGAATTGGTTTCCAAATTAGATTTCGCTCTTCCTTTCTGAGAAATACTAACACGAGTGGTTGACGTGAAACTGCTTCTGTTCTTGGAAGATTTCGGCGGATAAGTATTCCTCAAAGTTCCAACTGTTTCCCTGACACTATTAGTTGGAGCCATCTTTTCACGCTTCAAAATTGTTCCAGTTTGGTCCGGTTTCGGTTTTGTACTTGAATCTTTATTAAAATTAGAAGTTTCTTCTCGTGGATCATGGTGGCTGCTCACTACGTCCATCGCAACCTAAAAAGCGGAACAATGAAGTATTGATTTGTTTTGCAACCTGTTTTGTCGGTCGTACGGCGGTCACCTGCTAAGACTATTTACAAGTTTCATCGAGGCAATTATCTAAAAAAAATCTAATTTCCTCCATCTTCACAGCTGATAAATATTCATTGTTTTTTGTACAATCAACGAAAACGTTGATTTATGGGAAAAAGTTGGCATCCAAGAACTGTCGGAGGCTGTTGCAGATTGGGTGGCTTATTGTTCTTAGAACAATAGATAACCAAGTTTTAATTCATCAGTTGTTTTAAATCGTGATTGTTCTTGAATCTATTGGGGGGGGGGGCTACAGCCCCTGGTTTGGACGGTACTGCAAGCTGGTAACAGTTATGAGGAAATGTTTCCGAAATTCATTTTCACCGCCCAAAAATAAATACAACCCTAAAAATAATTCGATTCTTTCGATCGCTTGCGTAAGGTCTGAACATCATTATTTTACTTCTAAGTCATAACTAAACATTACACAACAGTTGTTATGGTAATTTGAGAAGTAAACTTGCTGGAAATTTTATTCTTCGCAAGTTGATATTAAGCCAAAGTTTTTCAGCGAACATTTGCACTTTGAAAACACCACGAAGAACTTCCGGGTTGTCGCGGAACATGGCCATTGTTCCTTGTACAAATAATTGTCAAACGTTTCTTTCATTACGGATTGGGAAAGTGGACATTTAGTTTAGCACTATTAAATTAACTAATAAAATATCCAATGCAGGGTAATCGAGAGAAAATGTGGGTCCTACCTCGTGCAAATCAAAAGCTGCGGCCCTCTTGAGTGGTATATGAATATTCACAGAAAAATACACACGTGTAAAAGTTCTTTTGCTTTTAAATTTAAATCATATTGTTTTTATTCGGTGTTTAAAAAGAAACATTCTGCGGCCTATCTTATCTTAATTAAAATAATTTTCGGTAATTCTCAAAAACTTTTAACCACATTTGAACATGAATCTTTTCATTAAAAATAATGAAACTTTTTCTATAAGCATGGCGGAAAAGAATCGCGCCTCTGTCAATATGGAAAATATCTTTTGTTGCTCACAATAAGGCAATCTTGAATGCTATCTAAATGAGATAGATTGAATGACAATTTGTCTTTTTGATAGTAACTTTGTCTGAAACCAGCGCAGGGAATGTAAACACATTTTTATTCTTTCAAACTCTCAAACCTGTACACCGGCAGCCAGGAGAGGCCAAGTACAGACAATTTTATGACCCCATAGGGACATGGCCGCCCCTGGGTAGTAAAACAATAAAACATTATCACGAATGCAGGCCCAGTCAGGAGGGGAAAAGGGGACAACTTTAGTTTAGGGACAACTGCTAATTACAGGGACCCGAGTGAACAAAAATTATGACACCAAACAAACACAACAAACACAGTTACACATAACACAAACACGCAACCAAACGTGACACCAACCACAGTCAAAAGGGACACCAAACACAACCAAACAAAGTCAAATGTGACAACAAACATAATAAACATGCCACCAAACACAGTCAAACATGACAAATCAGAATCTTCCTTCCGATCAAGCTTAGTTAAGAACAGAATACAGAACGGTGCATTTTTTAATAAAATAACAATGTACATCTTATTCAATTTTATACAATGTACAAGCTTACTGCTATTTATTTTCTCCATGAATTGCATTCATAAAATACACATCAAGATTATCTATCTATGAATATTTATATGAGATTATCTTTTCCTGTTTAATAAATATTTCGCTGAGAATATCTACTTATCAAATAAAATCACATGTTATCTTAGATAGTGTGACCTCATGGGGACCTCATAAAAAGAAACCGTTTTGATTTTCGTGGTCCCTGTTCTAAACCTCTTGCAAATCTACCAATAACGAGTAACAACCAACTTACGACCGATAACGAGTGACTGCACTACAACAACAGGTCATCTGTCTGAAAAAGGCCGTTCCTCGGTTTAAAAGGGAACAATTTTTGGAGCTCAATATATATATGATTATTCGTACACGAAACCCCATCAGTATAAACTAAATAAATCTAATAAATTAAGCTAAAAAAACGTAAAACAAAACTGTTCTTCGTGGGGTCGTGTTTTTCATTTCCTTTTCATTTGAGATTCAAGGTTCTAAGTTGTTTCTTTATTTGTTTTTTAAAACATGTTTTTAATGTGGAGTAATGAAATCCTTTTTTGGCTAGTTCTGTTTTGAGCCTGGGAATTTGAAGATCTTTACAACTCCTCGTTTGATTACAGCTTCAAAACAGAAAAGTATTAGAGAAGGGCCTTGAAATATAAATTTAAACACTTCTAGATTTTTGTGATCATCAATCATTTATTTGTTTTATGCACTATGCCCAAGTGGCATTAAAATGTTTTCTGTTACAAAGTGACATTCTGCAAGATTTACAATAAGGTTTAAGGGGCCATTCAAGGTATGAAAATTTTAAATCATGTTAGATTACACGAACACTGTCCAGATATGTCCCAGCAGATACGTCCATAGAAACATACATAATTGCAGAAATTCCTAAATGCCAATCTGTTCAAATTTAAATTTCTAACAAACCTTTCTTGATTCGGCAACACTGCATTGTGTAAATGCCATTACAACCATTTATATTTTCATTGGAGAAATTCTTTAAAACCTATCTGTTCAAAGTTATATTTCCTACCAAACTTTCTTGATTTAACAGCAGGTCGTTTACTGCTGAACAACAAGTCTTGAATACATACTTTGAACAAATTACTGTAATTAACTTGCGTTTTAGAGACTTCCGAGAAAATTGATAATGAGATGATTATATCATTATTATAATCATGGCACAATATCTTAAAACACATTGTTGATCTTCAAACTAATAACAGAATTCTAATACATTGATTGAAACATTTTAAAAGTTATGATTGCTATTTTTAAGAAACATTATCATCTTTGACACCATTTTCTCCCACGCGTGCAGTTGGTACTACAGTCATTTACACTTAAAATGTAATATGTAAGTTAATGATTTTTTCCAGATCGAATGAAAAACAATACGAAAAATCAGTTTTGCCTGTCCAGCCGGTTAATATTTTGTAGCCTTTGAAGGCATTAAATTCGCTCTGACGTTATCAGCGATGCAATGGCAAATGGCAATGAGCGTTCGTTCTGGCGGCAAAGGCACAATTAGTTTTGTTGACATCATGTTTTGTTGGCATCATGATTTGTTGACATTTTCTGCTCAAAATCTCAGGAAAACAAAAATAAAAGGCCGGGAATTTAGCACAAAGATTAACAAGGATAGATAAAAAAGGCTAAATTAAATTCACGAAAGTCATCCGAGGACTTAAAACGTGAGCTTGTGATAGATAAAGATATATATGAGTTTGGGCTTGTGATAGATAAAGGAAAGATATTAAAAACAAACATTTACTAACCATTACAATGTTATTCCATTTCTCATTGCTTAAGCTTTTCTTCTTTTCTTTAAAAAATAAAAACTCCACGAGACATGCAACCGGGTATAACTTTTTCTTCAAACTAGTCTTGTTCAAGACAAGGCCACTGTTGTAATTTCCCAAAAGATTACTTTGTAGCTTGCGTAGTTTCTTTGCTGATGGAAAGGCGTAGCAGAATTTTTCATCAGAACTGTATCAAATCATAGTTCATGCTTCAAGACAAGGCACCTGTTGAAACTTCTCAAAAGATTGCTTTGTAGCTTGCTTTGTTTCTTTACCGAAGGAAAGGCGAATCAAAATTTTAATTTAGAACTTTTGTCCCCACTGTATCAGATCATAGTTCATGCTTCAATGCGTACATTAGTCAATTCATCAATGAATCAAACTGCAAACCATTTTTTCAAATTTTTTTAAAAGATTTATTAATTAATTGTAACTTCAAACGGTAGAAATTTGATTCCAACTGCCAGCTATTTGTAATGTCACGAACTAACAATTTGTCTTTGCTCACTTCTTAACATTCGGCTTCTTTTATGGCCAAACTGCTTCATGTGTGGCTAAAATTAGGAAATCACATTTTAAATTTGTTTCTACTACGTTATTGCTCCCAGCGTGTTCTCTTTGGATCGAGGCTAATGTGATTCTTCAGTCCTCATTCATCAACGAATGTAAAAGCCAGTAAAAGCCCACTGTGAGAAGATCAGATTTTTGTTTGCACCAGTTGGTTACAAAATTTCCCTTCAATGTTGTCATTCGTAGTCTTTGTTTGAGAATAGAAACTATTTGATCTGCTGCTGTGCTCGGTACAATGGAGAATCGATTTTCTTTTATTTCTTGAGAATCTTAACTATAAACATCAAAACCTAACGTAGTGCCCATGAATGCTATTTAGCTTGACCACAAACAATAACTTTACAACGTTTACGCTTCAAGACCCTCAACGATAGCATTTTTTGTTATGATGAAATTTAATCTTATCTATCATTAGTTACACATGGATACATTGTTGCCTTTGGAAACAAATAGTTACAGTAAAGATGGCGGCGGGATTATCCTTTACCACAATGCATTGCGTTCCATAATGGAGTTTACGAAAATTTGATTACTCAAGTAAGCAGGGGCAGGTGGACAAATGATGGGAGAAGGGAGAATGGCTCAAAATCTTATAAGAGAAGGGATTAATCTTGCAATTTTACAAGTGAGAAAGGAGAAAAAACTGAAGGGAACAATTTGAAATGATCATGAATGAAAGTACTTTCATATGCATTAAGGAAAAAATCGCCTAAAACAAGGTATAAAATCAGAAAAAGGTTGAACAGAGAAAAGAAAAAGGTTGTAGGGAGAAAAGAAATCTGGAGGGAGAGAAGAAATCACACAATTTTGAAGGGAGAAAGAAGGAGGTTTTGTTTCAGCCGAAAGTGCACTTGGAACCAAGAAATTTCGGAATAGTGGATTTTATTTTGCTAAAAATATTGCATTATTTAGGCCTCTGTCAAAATGGCCTGCACTTTTTTTGTAAGAACATCTAGCTTTTGTTAATTGTTAATTGTTAATTGTTAATTGTTAATCGTTAATCGTTAATCGTTAATCGTTAATCGTTAATCGTTAATCGTTATTCGTTAATCGTTAATCGTTAATCGTTAATCGTTAATCGTTAATCGTTAATCGTTAATCGTTAATCGTTAATCGTTAATTGTTAATTGTTAATCGTTAATCGTCAATCGTCAATCGTCAATCGTCAATCGTCAATCGTCAATCGTTAATTGTTAATTAATCCCATAGTATATATAAGCAAATTGGACTGATATGTGTAAATGTTTTAACATTATCCTGCAAAGTAGAGGTAACAATAAACTGCGAAAATACCAGTTACCTTTCACATGTATAGATTTTATATTTTCATATCAAATATTTAATGTTTTAAAAATATGGTTTCATGGCTTACTTATTCTATAATCATTCCAAAATACCAAGCAGCACATAGAAGCAAATGAGACAACAATAAAACTCAAAATGTCTAGTTAAGTATCACAAAGATATTATATCATAAATATAACTTACTTGTTTCAAACGTACCGAGCAGCAATTTAGCACACCTATTTGAAAACACACATATACCTCACATTTTGAGTTTATAGCTAGACATCCCAACTTTAAACCTTTTCAGACGAGACAACCACCTGCATATAGGTTGGCTGGAAATTACAATTTACGTGACCAAATAAATTGCATGTATCTATCACTGTGTGGGGAAGGACCATCTGTTCCTGCGTGTAGCAAATAAAAAGGTCTGATTGGAAACCGCTTTTGGGTCGATGTTGGATCATAATCGAGATAATGACACACACCATGAGTAGATATCTGACAAAAATATTATTCGTTTTTAAATTCACGTTCCAAAATATACGATTTCTTACAAGCTGCTGCTTCATAAGCAGCTGTGCTGAAATTTGTCTAAGAACTAAACAGCCTCGCTTCTGAGATGAGACAGAATGAATTAATTTACGAGAGACGAGTAAGCAATTCTTTATTAATTACAATTGGAGCACACTTATATGTGATTTTATTGTTGGGCACTGGGACCGTGAAAGGGACTACTGTTTGAGCCCAAAAATATTTTCGCTTTTATCTTACAAGACCATTTTTTCGTACTCATTTTCGTGCTCTTTTTCGTTCATGATGTCCCCAAAATAGGCTACCCGTTTTAGGGGTTGAAGTTTTGTCAATTTTGTATCTACTTGGGTGTTATAGAAGAGGTTCAACTCGAAGTTTGATACCTTGTTTGCCAAAATTAACTCAAAGTTTGCTGAATTACGCCAAATGAAAGTGCACATTTTGTGTTTCAGCGAAACAAGATGTTTTGATGATGAATTTAAACATCAAAATCATGTTTTTTCTTTCCTGATGTTTTTTGTCAACGTTCAGCTGAATTTATCTAAGGTCAAAACTAACACCTGCTTCCTGTTATCCTTAATTCTCATTGGTTACATTTTATCCCATGCTCTGTGTATTATATTATTTTATCAATACAGTAGAATTTAATTTCCTCTATGCGATCAGCTAAATTGATTTCCATGTTATTTTTCGAGAGTTCGTGCCAGTTTGTGGGTGGAGTTATAGAATTTATTGGAAAATATTTATTCTACAATAATTGTCAAGCTTCATTATATTCTTGTAGTACTATGCAGCCAGTGAAATTTTGTATTATCATAAGACATTTAGATTTGATAAATGCTGTTAAACCTCAAAGCTTTTTGTCGTTTTTGCTCTTCCCCACCATTTTCTATGGTTAAGGCTGGTTTCCATTTAGCCGTAAATGCCTGCAACATTACCTGCGGTTGCCTGCGGCATGGTCGCAGGCTGAACAGTTTTTAATGTGAACGTTTTCCTTGTGATGACTCCGGCTACCTGAGGCTAATTAGATGGTAATTAGATGTCAATTAGATGATATAAAATTAAGCAAGCAGGTGCAAAAATTTGAACAACATACGATCAGTTTGTGACGTCATAGGGGTAGTTTTAATGTTCCCATTTTAGAAAAAATGGAGTTGGGGAGATGTATTTAGTTAACATTTTTAGAGAATGATGATTTGTTTGGTATGATTTGTGTTTGGTTGGATTTTTTAAATTTATTTTAACCGTTTATGACGTCACAAGGGTGTCGTTTGCAGGGCTATTTCATAGAGAAATGAAGTTTTAAATGGGATTGAATTTGATTCAATTTTTACGGCACCTACAGAATCTCAGAACCAGAAATTTTTTAATAAAAACCTTTGCTTCCATTAAAAGAACTCAGGCAGCCGCAGACAAGTCTGTTACAAATGAAATAGATATATTGAACTCTTGTGCTCATCTATCTAGGTAGTGTAGTTAACTAATCTTTGTATAATAAAGCGTCGCTTAAGGGGGTCAGTGTTCCCCTATTCCCTAGCTGAAACTGCAAATGTTCCCTAATTTTTTGAAAAAATGTTCTTTTAGAAAAAATTTTAATGAAGATTAGGACATGCAGAAAGACGTAAGCATCATCATGACAAACCCGCATATAAGAACCTTCAATTTCTAATAACCTACAGGCTCAGAGACGTAGGAACCGGGGGGGGGGGGCACTAGGGGCCCGTGCCCCTCCACATTTTTGCAAACATGGAAAAAATGCCCTCAAAATTAAAAAATGTGCCTTTTTAAAATTAAAAATTTA
>JAYJMH010040443.1:0-15204 GCA_036873815.1 Phacellophora camtschatica | reverse complement strand
TTTTGCTTCTGAAAAGGGCCCATATATTTTTTTCGACTGTTGTTATAGATATATTTATATATAGACAATATGTATAACATTGTCTCTATTATCACCGTAATAACTTTGTTGCAACTACTGAACTTGAGGACAGGATGTACGGTTGCACATTGAGGGAAGGACTGCAACGTGAGATTACCCGAGTGCTCGAACTCCGGGCAGTGAGCAATGCATAGTGCAAAAAGTGAATGTCTTACATGTAGGCTCTACCCAATTCAAGCGAGTTCTCAAACAACATGAGCAGTGAGCGGAATGTACAATATGTATAACAATGTGCCCTCCCGGTTATCTCCATAACGGCTTTATGGCAACTCCTGAATTTGGGCACAGGATGTACGGTTCCACATTGAGGGAACGATTGCATATATATAGAGACAAAAATGAAAACATAGGAGCCGGTTTTATATATTTATAAATTTATGACATAACTTTTTTTAATTTTTTAATTTTCTTATATTCAATCAAAATTTTACAATATGAGGTACTTATCTAACGCTTCTTACAAACTACTTTACAATACTACAAAGGACGAATACCACGGAGAGCCAAAATCTATGGCACCTCCGCAGCCTTAATATGGAAGATCTCGTCGATGCGTCACGAAAGAAGGGCAAAGCAACAAAAAGTGTTCAGCATCCTCAATACCATCGTTCGTAGGACACATAGGAATTATGGTGTCTCTAAAATTGTAAATATTAACGGTAATAATGAGCGACGTTTCGATGTCATCTTAACATCAATTTCAAGCTAAATGATATAAAAGACGTTGTTTGTATATATAGAAAAATCGTTGTTAAACAACGGTTTTAGTTTTTCATCCAGCCACTTAGCAAGTTGGTAATTGTAAATACCAGTTGCAGAAAGTATAGGACGCATTGCCAAAGTCTTTTTATGGGTATTTGGTTTGCCATATAGATGGGCTAGTCTTGACCCTTAGCCTATTTTATTTATTTAGGTATAATAACAACCATGGTGGCTTTGTTCATCCATCACTTAGATTTCTAAGAACTATAAATACTGTCTGTGATTACCATATCATTATAGACTAAAGTCAGAAAGTAGTCTAATATTTAATAATAATATTACTTATAATATTCTTCATTATTTACCATTATATTATATTACTTTATACACACATCATGTTAAACTGTGGTGGTTTGTGTAGACTACATCATCACGTTTGTTGATATTATTTGACTTCAAATTGGAAACTTTATGCAGCTGGATTTCAATTAAGATAAAACCGTTGCATTACCTTATGATGAGCTTGTATAGCACCTCTCTCTCCCTCAAAGGTTCGACCATTTTGCCAGGTGCAATAGTGGCAGAAATTTAGGCCAGCAAGCTAGGCCTTTTTGTTATAGCTTTTGATTGCAAGAAAGCAGATAACCCACACACGGTTTACGAGCGGCAGTCTTTCAAAACGACACCAGGAATATACTTAGTAGAACTGTTATGTAGTTTTGTAGCTAAACTTTTCTTGCATCATAGTGTGAGCAATGTACGGCATTCAAAAACCTGTTTCCGCGAGTTGCTGTCTTCTGGAATCAGGAATTGATGAATTCAGTTCAGACACAAATAAATGGAGCCATGTGCTGCTGTGCAGTTGTGTTCTGAAATGAAATGGTTCTGAAATTCTCTCCCTCGCAATTACCCAGACAAACCGAGACTTCTTTTGCAAATAAAAAATTGCCGTTTCAAACATGACAATGCGATTTGCGAATTCAAGAATAGATTTCACACTCTTGAATGCACCCAATCATATCAAAATAAACAAATTTAACAGATTTATTTTTTTTTATTTCTCTTCATCGTCATTTTTCCAGGGTACCATCGCCGTAACTTTTAAATTTTTTCTCATTTCAATTAGTGTCTAATCTGCTACATGGGCTAGAGAGGGTGAGCAGAAGGTTTATCCGAGTTGTTACTTACCACTCTAGTTTTAATTAGCGTTCTTAAACCGTTCTTCGATTGAAAAACTTTTGTCACGGATCCTTTTCCTTTCTAGAAAGCGGGATGGAACTTTACTTATAAATTCAAAATACATGGTCAGCGGTTTTCCGCCATTATGTCTTAACAATTCGTTTCCAGTCCTTTCTGTTTGCTGTTAGCTCTTCTAAAACTTTTTATGTTCTTTCGGCAGGGTTTGACTCAATCTTTATTTTGACACTTGTTGAGGATAAGTCTTTTTCTATCAGCTTTATCCATGTAGTTGGCGGTCTTCCGTCTTTTTCGCTACTTCAGGCTTTCGTTTAGAGCTATCTTTGCTGGAATATCATTTTTTTAAACGCAGAAGATGGCCCAGCCAATCACGTCGTCTCCTTCTGATTGTTGTACTCCATGGCTCTGATCCTGTTTCTTATATAGCTCATCGTTGCTGATCTTTTTCGGCCATCTTATATCGATCACTTGTCTTAGTAGCCTCCATTGGAAAGAATCAATTTGTTTTCTAAAGTTTTTGTGACTGTCCACAACTCGGAATTATACAGGAAATTCGATGCACAAAATGCATTAAATGTTCGAAGCTTCAAGCTGGGGATGGTTAATCCTTTTCTTCTTTGAATATCTGTCTGTGTGTCCAACTTACTCCCTAATAGTTTCCATTCTTTCTCATCTGGTTCCTTACTTTCTATTTTTGGTGGTTTATATTTTGTAACCCAATCTAGTGCTGACCAGCATATGGTGTCTTCCTTTAGTTTCTTAAGTGTTTCTGCAGTTGGTGGTAGTGGGGGCATCTCAGGTCTTGGTATTTCATATCGCTCTGTTTTTTGCGTATTTACTTCTAGATTATATTTTCTTAGCTGGACTGGTATCTTAGCTTCTATTTCATCGATTTGTATCTTTGATGTGCCTATGAAAGTCCAGTCATCAGCATATTTGGGTTTAATGCAAAAGCCTTTCATTTTCGTTTTGGTTGGGAGGCGTAAACATTTTGCTAAGTATAGTATGAAGAGCACTGCACTCCAGCAATCCCCTTGCATAATTCCTGTGTTTGTTATGAAACTTTCACCAACTGTGTGGCGTACCTTTACTTTTAGTTCTCGTTGGTTTGTTATTTTTCTTAAGAGATGTAGTTCATCATCATCTAAGATATCTTCCAGTTCTTTAAAGAGTTTATTACGATCGACGATGTCGAACGCCTTGGACATGTCTAATAGTAGGTGGCACTTTACGCCAATCGGAAAGGCGTGGTCCATAAAATGTCCTCGGTTGAACCTCAGGACTCTCATGCTCCCCATTCAATCAAAAGGTGTGGTGATAAAATTTGGAATTAAAACATGAACATCTGTAATATTTCTTGTGTGCTAGGAAAAGGAGTAGTCCAAATTCCTAGTTTTTGTTTAGCCTGAGAGCAAGGAGTGGTCCACATATATTTTTTTCACTTTTCGGTTTTTAGAGGGCTTCGGATTATGTATTTTTGGGATTTTTTAGTGGATTATTCAGATTATTTAAGAATTTTAGAATTTTTTGATGGATTATTGATTATCAAGGATTTCAGGAATTTTTCAGGATTTTTCAGGACTGTCCCTCGTATTTCATGTTCAAAAATTTTGGATTATTTATGACCCAAAAAATGGATTATGGATTATCCTTTTTCCTGAATTATGGATCATTGATACCCCCCTCCCTAAACAGGTCTCAGCTTTTACGCGTTCGCAGACTAGTTTTTGTTCGGTAATTCTCACAAATCCCTCATTATGATGTTGATCGAGATCAATAAAAAGTAACAAAAACATACAAAAATATGTCATTCAATTTCAGCTTTACAACCTCGTATAAAGTAATCACTGCTAATACATAATCATAATCAATTGAACAAACAATTGAGCAAAAAACGTCATATAAAAACAAAGAAATCAAATAATTCACATAAAATTAATCAAATAATAAAACAGTTCATTTAACATATTTAATGCTTGTCTAAAACTTGAACCATACATCCAAACCAATTTCAAAGAGTGTTTGAACAATCTTTAGTAATTAATTTTACTCAAAATATATTTGTCTTGAACGTCAACTGTCTACTCTCCTCTGCAAGGGCGCCGGAAAGAAATCGAAGCGACGGAGGCAGCAGGGGTGCAAAAATTCTATTTTTATGGCAAACAGGAAAGTAAAGGAATTATCATGATTTTCGTAGGGCAAAGAGGCAGTTGCCCCACTGCTACCGTGGTTCCGGCACCCCTGCTCCTCAGTGAGGTTTTTAATTCCTGGTTCGTACCTGGAGGAGAGTTTTTGTATAAAGAACACAAATTTTCTGTCTCGAAACACCTCGATTACACAGTACCTATGCTAATGAAAGTAAGCAAGTCATCAGGATTTCTTCTCATAAATGAAAAAAAATTTACAGCACAGCCTTGCCTTTAAATAAACACTTTATAAGCAACTGAGCCCAGAATTCTGACCAGAACAATAGAAAAACAGTAAGTTAATTAAGAGAGAACAAGAGCCTGATGTTAAAGGAGGGATTTTGCTTTGTTATTTCCTATTAAAACGTGGCCATAAAATTTCTAAGAAATGGAACCTTCAAACTTATTACCTCCTGGAAAAGAACTTGAGCTACCAAGATAATTTAAAGATTAAAGAATGACCCACCTATTTGGTGTCTAAAATGCACCAAATATGATTAAAGATATTTTTCCTTTCGGTATTCTCCCATTTGGTATTTAAAACGCACCAAGATATGACCAAAGTTGTTTGTCCTACTTTATGTAATTTTGTCGGTCATAATTACACTCAATTCCTTTATAACCGTTAATGTCTTTATAACCAGTTAATACTGAGAAATGTATAGACATTTGAGCCACTTACAATAAAGTTTCCATGATCCAGTAGCATATTTACAAGAAATAAATAGCAGTTTATATTCCAAAACCGTCAATATGAGTAAACACCCAAAATCTTGAACAGCGTTTAATTCAAATGTTCTCTCTATTTCTACCAAACGATTTTTCGCTGTTTCGTAAAAGTTCAAGATAGCAGAATTGACCTCCATCCACCACGATCCTTCAAAAAGCAGGCCTATCGTCTCCTCAAGTCAGATTTCTGATCAGATCTACCATTTTGGATAGCTCTTGCAATGATGCCTATATATGATTTTTTTTTAATAGGTATCAACTCATACTATGTTACTTGCCGATAATCATAGGGCCGTTCGAAACATGTTCTTTACTGAGTTTTCTCTCGGATACATTACATCCAGCACTCGATTTTCGAACAGGTTCAATCGACCCAGTCTTCTTCTGAGTAGCACTGAATTTGTTTTCTGTGGTGCTAGTTTTTCTAGCCTGAGCCAAAGATTGGTCCGTTTTATCCGAGCTAAGCTTTCTTGGTGGCGTTTCAACACTTAGTCGTCGCTCTTCACGTTTTTTCCTTTCCTCCTCAGTAGTGTTTGCCATGTTCTGATAATAATCTAACGCACAATTAATTTGTTCAATCAAAGTTTCCTGCAAAAACAAGCAAAAAAGATATCATCATAATTCGAGAACAGTTTACATCATCAACAAAAGAAAACGTTTTAACAACGCAATTTGCTACAATATTGAGCAGTAACTCCGCAAAATGGAGTGAAAAAGGACAAACGAATTAATTTATAAACTTATATTTCGCCCCGGCATTCAGGGCTTCTTTAGAGTAAATACAGAGTTTGGAGGAGTTAGTGCTCAATATTATTGTAAATGTATAAATACTCTGAAGAATAGTGAAGTAAATATCAATAGTAAAAGATTAAATACTCTAAATAAGCCTTGAATGCAATGGCAGAATATAAGTTTATGAATCAACTCGTTTGTCTTTTTTCTCGCCATTTTGCGGAGTTATTACTCAACATTATTTACACTCACATTGCCGCAAGCATCTAAACAGATCCGACGTGCAGCACTGTCATCGTGGACTTTACTATGCTACTATACAATTTGCCACACCTCATGAAAACTATATATTCCATTGGCAGGTCTGCAAAAAGTACCAGACCTTCCAACTGCCTGCCTTTTATTTTTTTGGAGCTTACAATTTTTTTAAACATTTGCTACAAATTTATGCTCAATCATACATAACGCAATTAATCAAAGTTAACAGAAAATAAAAACACAAACACCAAGGGAACAAAACAATCACAAAGACTTACTCCAACAGCCGGGAATAGTTCATTCAAGGCCTCGAATAGGGGAATTAAAACAAATTTGATGAAGCCAATTTGTGCTGAAGGTTTGGTAACTTTATCTCTATCCATAAAAGGAAGGACTGGCAGCCCTTCCAGCTTCTCCAAGTCACTCTGCAATAAAAACAATTCATCAAATTAAACAATCTCAAATGAATGTTTGAAATAAGAATACCGAGTGTCCCAGAACATTCATTACAAAGTTGAACGGTCCTAGTAAGAAAATTCTATTTCATATATCATTTAAAATGATCCATAATCCTTTTTTAGTAGCTGAATTAAGCATGGATGTGCAACATTCAATTATTGAGGCAACAGTTGATGAAGTAACTCTGAAGATCAAATCTGATATCAGACCATACACAGAGCAAATTTGATATAAGTCATGGTTAGTAGGCTATGAACAACAGTTAGTAGCATGAACAACAGTTAGTAGCATAAGGTTCCCAAGAGATCGTAATGACAAATAGGTTTCCAAATCGAGCGTTTCTCAATACTGTTTTTGTATACCCCATCAAATGAAACATTCTGTAATTTTTATTTGTAATCTGATCAGCTACAGGGGATGAGTAAAAACCAAATAACGAATATATGCGTACTTGATTGAAAGATTCTTCAAGAAGACATTCGAGCCAAGGTTCAGCAACATCCATAGGTCTAGCTTCATTTGATACATCAGCTGATTTTATGAATATTTTCATCAACTAAAAGTCGAAGATCACAGTAAATTGTATGAAGAAATAAAATAAAACTATCATATACAGTTGAACCCGGCACTATCTCAAACTCTCAGGGGAACAACAATTTGCTAGAGGCAGCGAGTACTCGAGATAGTCGCCGAAGCTAAATCAACGCTGAGAGCTCTCAAGGGACATACAAAACAGTTTGTGACAACCGGGAGTTCAATTTAAGTGAGTTCAACATAGCGGGGTTTAATTGTTGCTTGGACGGGTCGAGTGGCAAAATGGTTAAGGCTATGTGTTTCGCAGCCAAACTCTCTACGAGAGCAATGGTTCGGTTATTCAACCATCGGAAATTCTAACTACAAAACACGTAGCACACTCAGCTGTCTATCCATTCGAGATCGACCAGCTCCGGGGTAAGAGGTTATCAAACCAGGGAAGGAGTGATGCCCTCCCCTGTCAGCAATGGGTAGCAGATAATGAAAAAGAAGAATTTGAATTGTCTTCAACAAAGCGGACGGCCTACCCACATACTTACGTGTTTAACAATTAGCCCTATAAAACAAAATTAATTTAATTGAATTATCATTTACACAATAATGGATCAATGATGCAAGAATTTTAAAGCTATTTCACCACTGACAGTTGATGAAATAAATAATTTTCCTGTCAAGTTATGTTTTAAGTAAGAACAAACGTTTTGAAGACACTGTAAAGTTCAAAGAATTCTGAAATGAACTGTTATCTCCACTGATTAGTGAGATCGAACAAGAATTATGGTATTAAAGCGTTTTGTTTGACATCCTCCTTGTTCTCGCTTCAAATCATCAAGAAAAATTGACAAGCGTCTGGTTTTAGTCCTCGCAACTCAATGAGCTTTTAGCTGATTTAGAAGGTACTTACACCCAGCTTTAAGTCAGATTCTACAAATCAACATGTTATGAAAACATAATTCGCTCATTTCAAAACTTTTTTAAAATTTTCAAACAAATGGGGAACGAGATTGTGGGACACCCTGAAAGATAATCAACTAACCATAAGCCTATGTGATGTGTTTTTGAAATCAAATCCCTTGGATAATATATCTTTAAAATCGTGGAGAATCGTTGAATGAAGCGCCATATCAGTCGCAAGAATTGATCTGAAAGATAAAACATTATTTTTAAACAAATAAGTTTATCAATTTCAAATTATTTTAAATGTTATATATACACATGTTGGCGAGAAACCTCGATTCTCCAAATTTTCAAATTTATTTTTGCAAAGAAGGGACCTTATCTCTTGTTATCAACTATATTCGTAGATGTTTCTAAAGCAAAAACAGAATAACAAAAAAAAGTTTCTCTTTCAAAACAAATTTGTGGGATTTTGTTGTTCTTAACAAAAACGCACAATCAGGATTTGCTTGATCACAAGACAAATTTTGTCAACTGTGCTTTTCAAACTTTATACAGTTTATAGTTCCGAAATGTCCTATCATCTGCTATAAAATTGAATGGAAATAAACTGGGCAGTAGGACCCTGTGAAAATTTGATGACAAGAGATTATTTTGTCAAAGACTAGGCTAATTCTTCTATTGATTTATACTAGGCCAATTCTTCTAAGTAAACTGGGCAGCACGCTTTTTAACTTCGTTAACAGCTAGAATAACGAATTTTCTACTTCATTCACAAGATGATTAGTTAAATTTTTTTAAATAGCCAATCAATTTGCAGTATTTGTGAATAAACTTCATAAATAGCCAACCAATTGGCGGTGTTTATGAATAAATGTCATAAATAGCCAATCAATTTGCAGAATTATGATCATGTGACAATCTCAAGACATAAACAAACTCACACCAAAATCAAATATAAATTCGGTTGTGCTTATAAGTTCAATAAAGTTATTACATCATTAATTCAAAAATTATAAATTTAAGAACTTTGCATTTACGAATATGAAATATGCGAAAAAAAAATTATTTTTCAAGCCACAAGGAATTTTTGACAAACTTTTAAATTTCAAAAACTAATTCCATCCACAACGCATGTTATTTCTACTCTAAAATAAAAAATAATCAAATTGGATAAGGAGAAGTTTTTAAAACAGAAGAAAAACCACGGTTGTAAATATGAAAATGCAATTGTGAAGAATAGATTTAAACACATTCAACACAGCCAAGCAAATCATAACAAACGAAATCATAAAAGTTTTTCTGTTTTTGTTTATTTTGATTCGATCGAGTGCGCTCAGTTACAGTGTGAAATCTATTCTTTCAAATCACTAATCGCATTGTCCCGTTTCAAACCCAAATATTTTGTTTTAAAAAATTCCCTTGTGTTTTCCAGTTGAACTTTCAAAATTTGAAAAAACATAAAAAGAATAAATGATCGTTAAATAAAACTCACTGTATCATTCCAACTCTCACTTTTCGAAACGTCTCTGCGTCCATGTGCGCTAGAATGTTGCAATTAGGCTATAAGATATTAAATAAACATTATTGTCTAGATATATTGCAATATATTGCATTGCAAAATAAATATACAATGTTTTTAAATCTTTAAAATTAGCTTGAGATTTAAGTTTATAATGATTCAGTTCTTGTTGCAGATATAATGTTAAAATCTGTGCTGCTCTATGGGCCGGTTTACACGAGGTGTACGTGGGCCAGTCCACCATGGTGCGATCTGTGAGCTCTATACGATCATCTGTAAACTTAGCTTTGCACTTACATACGGGGTTGGCCACCTCACCTAGATGAGATCTGAAAGAAAGGTAGGCAAGATCCGCGAGAGGTAGGATAAAAATTTCCCATGAAAACAGAATAAAGTAGGCTGGCTCACTTAAGTAGTCTGGAAGTTTCGTCATTGAATGAAATCATGGAATGAAAGGCAATTTTGGTAGTATACGCAATTTTCAGTGTTGGTTACAATAGAAAAGATTTCACAATGAAATAATAGTTAAGAATTTTCTGCGCTTTAATAACGAAAACTGGCCTAGTGGAGAGAGATAAATTTTCTCCATGTAAACTTGAGATTGTAGCAATCCCATTAAAAACTCATTTCAAGTCCATCACTGTTAAGTAAGTAAGTAAGTAAAATTATGCAACTAACTAAAAGCTTACTAAAAGCTTTAAAATCTAAAGTCTAAATTAAACGATAAAATGTAAACACGCATGTTGAGAGAAAATCAATATATAAAATACATAGTTTAAAGTCATGAATCCCTAAACTAGAGTGACAGAGATAGCATTAAAAGATCGAAAGACCTTGTTTCCATAATGGTCCCCGAAATGTTAAGAAGTCGAAATGAAGACCTTTGAAACTTAAAGCCATAAACTATTCATAAAATGAAGTTGTATATCCAAAAAAAATTCAGGTTCTTGAGATAAATGAATCATAAAAAGTCTTGAATTTAATTGAAAATTATAAAAAAAAGATCAAAGAAATGCTGCCAACACCTTGTTGAAATCAGAAATTAAAAACATTTGTTACAAAAACATTTAAGTTTAGCCAAAAATAATTTCTCGACAGCGGCAATTTACTGTAATTTAATTGGCATTTAAAAATAAGTAGCCTCCTTTATGTCCTTTACTAAACTTCGGTTTTCTTAATTAGCTATAGGTAATTTAAATTGCAAATCAATCATGACCTTCCATGAGTGATGCTATCATGCCAATATACGGAAGAACTCGATAAAATGTACGCTAAATGAAACAAGTATGAAGAAAACCAAATATTAGAAAGTTATCGAAAAACAATTTTGAACAAAACAACAAAAAATTTATTTCAGGACATTTCTTTGTGGTATTTTCAAAATCTTGTATTAGGTTAGTTTTTTACGACCATGTACTTATATATAGCATAGTGATTTGAATTTAAATTTAAAAAAATAAAAAAAAACTGTGACGAGAATTGATATAAAAAATAACAAGGAACCTGCTTGGTTCTGAAGATACTATGTGCCTGCGAAAGAACATATGCAAAAATTTCCGAGTGTACTCATATAAAATACATACTCAAAACGAGTTCAAATGTGAGTACGAGGTCGCAAGCTGAGGCAATTTTGCAAAAAATACTTTCCTCGTTGACCTTACTTTCTATCTTCACAACGTTAAATGTCCTTCACAGAGAATGCCTGTTCACTGTCGCTATATTTAAGCCAATTCTCTCTGCCTTTTAGAGTCTTCGGTTTGTTTTCTCAACAGACAACATAAAATAATATATTTCATGTTACAGATTTGAAAAGTTCAATATTCTGATGCCCTATATGAAGAAAACTTTTCCCAAGTTTAGTCTTCCATTTTTAATTTCAATTGTTTTTCCTACCATACTTCTACTTTAACTCGATCCCTATTGTTATACACTATGGACCTTAAGGAACGATGATGGCAGTGTCAACAAAGAGCGTCATATCCTGTTGTTTTTTTAATTTCTTTTTTATTATTAAATTTACCTGAGAATGGATTCATTTTTGAAATTCCACCTTACTGTTCACAATTGAGCCTATTTCTACTATTTTCAGATAAGTTTTCAAAAGCTCAATTACTTGTGAATGGGTCAAAAAACATTTTACTGTCAACACACCCCTACTAAAGTGAAGGCCCCCCCCCCCGGGTTTTCAGTTTTTAACACAACGTAAATGGCCGTTTCCAGTAGTCTACATCACGAAAAGTGTTGCCACTTTCTAAATTCTCAAATAGATTAACCTCATTGACCTAGAAAAAGTAAGAAAAATGGCTATTCTAGCAAATGGGAACTGGGTTCATTTTGACGATTTAACATGAAGTTTCAGCTGATGTTGCTGTCTTAGCTGTTCGAGGTCCCTACTAGCAACAGACAGTCAGGAAAGCGAGTTTGCCTGCGAGAGGCACTCTCTCTCGCGCGTATTTTGAGCCTCAATTAAACTTACGAGTGATAAGATGTCAAAAGCTACGGATGCGTGATGATTTTCCAGTGGTGAAATGTCATTGTATCGAATAGCTAATTCAGTTCTTGCATTTATCTGTAAAAAAGAAAAATATATAGATTACAAACATATGAAGTAACTGACAATTGATGCAAATTCAAGAAATAAGTGTGACAATTAAGTGATATTTGTACAAACCTTTAACATAAAATCTGAAAGGAGTGGGAGATAAAAACAAGTGTATATATTATGTGCAAAAAATGTTTAAGACAATGATATTTATAAGTTCCAACATAAAAAATACCAATTCTTAGAGTATGGTTACAACAAGGAAAGATCACCCCCAATAGTAGGATCATCTACCTCTGTTGCCTTCCTTGTTTTTCCTCACAAAGAAGCCCCAAATTCTACTCTAAAAGACGATATAGGCAGACGATCCTGGTATTGGGTCATCTCCCAAGTACATTAAATACGTGCTGTATAGCTTTGTTTTCGTGCTAGTAATAAGGACATAAGTGGCCCTTGGAACACAAACTTCGCCCTGAAAACAGCAAGAATTCCATCTTCATGAGAACACAGTCAGTCTGTTTTCTAAGAAAGTATGTTCTTGTTTGCGGGATTTTACTGTATGAGAAAAATAATTCCAACTTCCAGGTTATGAGCTGAAAGATAAGATCCAAGCGTCTATAAAATCGTTGTTCATCTTGCGGTTATACCCGGGGAGTTCACCTGAACGATACATTCATAAAAATAAATTGTTTAAAATATTTTTAACAACTTCCGGAGGTAGGATGCCATACCTGATAGTTATTATTGTATCCAGGATGGTCCAGGTCATGACACAAAGCAGCAGTTATCATTGTAAGAATTTCATATTTTTCCATCCATTTGTAAATCTCACTTTTACATATCATCCCATAAATCTGTAAAAATCAAAAAACATCTTTTATAACCATTTATAAACAAGTCATTATTTTCATTGATTTGGAATGTAACACATAAAATATGTTGTTTTGTGTGGTGATGTGAAATGTAACGTTCTGATATGAAATGTAACGTATAAAATAGGTTGTTTTGTGTTGTGATGTGAAGTGTAAGTAACATTCTGATGTGAAGTGTAAGGTATAAAATATGTTGTCTTGTGTGGTGATGTGAAGTAGAAGTGTAACGTTTTGATAACGTATAAAATATATTGTCTTGTGTAGTGATGTAAAGTTCTGATATGAAGCGTAACGTATAAAATAAGTTGTTTTGTGAATACGTAGGTATACGTCTGTTGTTCTGTGTAGTGATGTGAAATGTGTGCTGTAACGTTTTGGTGTGAAGTGTAACGAATAAAATATGTCATTTTCAATACAAAGAGCCGGCCAATAGGAAACCACAGGCTGATTTTCAGCAAAAATTTACAAATAATTTTTTTAAAATGATAAAATTTATTTCAGATAATAGAGAAGTATTATTACGACTTTTCTATTAAATTGCTGGCAGCATCCATCAGTCCAAACTCGATCTAACTTGCAAAAATATTAAAAAACCAGACAGGCTGATTTTCACAAACATGTTTCTTATTGGCGTGTTCTTACTGTATGTCATCGTTTTCAATTATCATCACTTAACATCGTTTTCAATTATCATCACTTAACATCGTTTTCAATTATCATCACTTAACTATAAAACGAAAATCATCACAAAGATAAGATAATAAACTTCCTGCAAAAAATTTCAAAAAAATGTCAAAAAGTCAAGTCTCGTCGTCACGAAATACATTTCTTGACCTTAGGCCATTGTTTTACTGTAATTAACCTTTTGTCTTCCTATTGTTCTGGTCAGACTTCAAGGTCTACGAAACTACAAGATCAATCATCTAACACCATGTTCACTCCATTAAAATCATTAAGCATTATGTAATCTTCACTAAAAATTTCCAAAGTTTCTCAGTAATTTTTCATTTACTAATAAAAGTTTCCTAAATTTTCGTGGGTTACACCAGCGAGTTTCTTGTAGAAAGTTTCCTTAAAAAAAAAGTGTACTTCAAGACTTCAAGGAGAGCAAAAAATTACTCTCAAGTGGACTTGCTCCAAGTCTATTTCGTTTCGTTAATCAGTAAAAAGTTAAATAAAATAAAAGATGTCAATGCGGATAAAGTTACCATGCGGAGAAGAAGACATCAGGAACATATCCGCAAGGTATTTTCTACGGCAGTGACATTTTCCTGAGATCTTTTCCTCCGCGTGGTTTTTTCCTCCGCAGTGACATATCTTTTATCTAATTTAACTTTGTACTGATTAACGAAACGAAATAGACTACTCTCAAATGATGTGTCTGAGAAGCGCATTAAGAACTTGGCCGCACTTCTTTCCGGGGCAAGGCATGGAATGGAAATATTGAAATTATTTAAACAACTCCTGACATTGTTTGTTCTATGTACGTCATCATCGACCTCGAAAGGTTATTAGCAACCACGCTTTGTAATTTTGGCCTGACCTCAAAAATCAAATACGTAAATGAGTCTCAAGAATGGGATTAAAGACGAATTTACTGATATAATATGAGAAATAAAAGATTAAAACCCTACCATTTGCGTAACGCAAAAAGCATGGCGAAAGTTGTGAAATGGTATTTTGTTGTAGTGACGAAAAACTTCAAATAAAAATTGCTGAAGAACGGTGGCCTAAAAAAGAAAAGTAAAACTATTTACTATAATAACACAATAAAATCGATTCTGTCTACTTTCAACTTAGACTTGCCCCAAGTCTATTTTGTGCCAAATCACAAATATTTTAATTTCTTTCTCAATATATCGAGGGAATGCCATTTCGATTCGATAAGTACTTTCATAGCGTTCCCTCGAAATGGCATTCCTTCGATGTATTCAGTACTTTCAACTTGGCATCCCTTTTTCATTATATTTATCTATGTGACGTATTCATAGATTTTCTGTTTCGTTTGTTCTAATATTCCAATGATTTGTCTTTTTCTTATAACTGTTTTCTCCGTTCTATTTCTCTCACTACTTAAGAAGAGTAATACCAAAACGTCGTACCCTATTCTCTCACGCATGCGATCATAACTAAAATTTCCAATTTTTAAAGAAATCCGGAGTACATTTTCGGTGCCCATAGGATCATGCGCCTATAAATATACTACACGGTATAAATAAATTATAAATTTCCGTTTTCCACCGGCTACATCAATCAGGAGAGTAGAAAAAGGTGCCCGGATATTTTCGATACCGGTACCCTATACAATAGAAGCGCACGTGAATGGATATCGTCAGAATTAATGAAACACAAAACAAAACAAAACAAAACAAAACGAAACGAAACGAAACGAAACGAAACGAAACGAAACGAAACGAAACAAAACAAAACAAAACAAAACAAAACAAAACAAAACAAAACAAAACAAAACAAAACAAAACAAAACAAAACAAA
>JAYJMH010040432.1:0-15207 GCA_036873815.1 Phacellophora camtschatica | reverse complement strand
CGACTTTGTAATTATTAAACAACCCGATCGTTTGTGAATGATTTCACATTAATATCTCGCCACAGATCAGTGCATTTAGCCAATAACATCAGCGACAGTGTGCCTTTAAATGGACGAGCAATTTACGGTACATGGTACTTAGCTTCATTACGGTATTACCATGTACCGGGGCGTTCCGAAAATCACCAAAATCAATGTTACCATCAATGAACCTCATTTTTGCATTGTCATATGCATGAAAGGCTGATTTAATTGTAGAAATGTCGAGCATTTTGCCAGCTGATTAATAACGATGTAATTTTACCACTTTAAACACGACCTGGTATGGACGCATGGTATCAGTAATTATGACAGATCAATAAATCACATTTCAAGTTCTAATCGTTTTGTATGGTTAGTAATTGCTATAATTATGATGCAGAATTGTCACCTGCTCTTTTTGAACATTAAAAGTTTATTTTATATTCAAATTACAAAAGATTTTCAAAAATATAGCTCAAAATCAGGTCTTTCAAGTCGAAATTAAGTCTTCATTCGATCGCGCCCAAAACATGAAGGAAACTTTTACTTTGACCCTTTCCACGTTAGCTGAAACAGAGATTTTTGAAATTTGTTGCAAATTATAATTTTAATGATATTTGAAACATCGGGAAACTTTTTTTGGGTCACTCGGTACACTGATTGACCATGTATTCAATGTATTTTATCATGATATTTCCTTTGAAATTTAACAAGAACTTTAGCTAGTACCTCCTTTACAGCTGTTTCAATGCATTCTTTTTTCCGACGTTTTATCGGAATCGGACGAACAATTTACCGTTGTTGGTACTTGTCGTTTCTAACAGCTTCATACATTCACACTTTTGATTCTAGTTGGTTTAGTACCAGGTCTTCCGTTAGCACTTATTGATATTTTAAATATAAAATGCTGATATTTTGTAATATGTACATGTATGTTTCAGTCTTCAATTATTATATTGTGTTTTCTTCTACACACCTTCTTTTTCATAAGAAACCAGCTTGCAAGAAACTAGTACTGGGAACTTTTAAACTTTAGTGCTCAGTCACAGCTTTAAGTACTCAGTCCTCAAAACGATTAAGAAACTTTTGAAGTTTTAATTATCTGCGTATCAGGGAAATTTATTTTTTCCACGGGGAGACGTGAAGGAAAATTTTCTTTTGAATAACTTGCAAAGAAAGGCCATTATGCCAAATCTGCATGCTGTATCCAGGTTTCTGAAAACTTACGGCGAAATGAATAAAATAAATTTGGAAAGTAACACATTAAAATAACACACAAAAAAACGACCCCTATAAATAGGTATATTAAATCAGTGGCGAGGTGGCTAAAATCTGACAATTTGCGTACATTTTCCGACAAACATCTTTAAACAGTAGAATTCACGAGTCCTAAACTTACCACTTCAAAGTTCGAAAAGAGCCAATCTTCAATTTTGACCAACTTATCCTCCTGTTTCTTGAACACGGACTGAAAATCTGAAAAAACCTCGATTAAGTAGTCTGTTCTCTGTCGCCAACTTTAAATCCCCTTTTAGAATATTCCTCCCTGTATTCGTGCCGTTGTTTAACATCTATGGTTATTTTTTCCGTTCACGGTATCCTTTTAATCCAAAGACAAATAGTAAATTCGTTCATTAGCAAAGCAGTGGAATAAAGGAGCTAACGTGGGCAGAGCGCTGGAGAACATGAGGTGGAGTGCCGTTGTTGACTAGGACTAGATCCCCTCAGAACGCTACAATAACACGGAGAAGGCTGTGCAAAGATCAGGCCGTTGGACGACATTGGGTCAAGAGGAGGTCCCTTATAATTTATTATGAGTGACCACTGAGAATATGTGAATTAGCTTAGCTCTTTTATCACATACCATTCATAGGGGTACCATACTGGAAAGTTTGTGAAGTGCGCGGGCAAGTGAACAAAAGATCTGTGACGTAAACCTTTGTTTATTTCATTTTGAAGTTATTGGACGAACAATTTTTCGAACGCTTGACAAACTATCCGGTCTGGTAGGGGGAATGCATTAGTTTATAAAATAAATGAATTAGGAAGAGCTATACCAATATAAGTCATTTCAATTTGTTGTTTGAGAATTTCCTATTTTTTATTGATGTGGCATATGTGGTATTTCCCATTTTTCATTGATGTGGCATCTCTTAAAAAGCGAGAGACACAAAAGTATAAGCCCTTTGCAGTCTCAATTTCGAGACGTAATTATTAAAGGCCTGTTCACATTGGTTTCGGTTGCTGACGTTCATATTAATTCACGTTCACATTAGTTCACGAACGATTGCTAACGTTCACAGGCACAAAAGTAGAGTTTTTGTAAAACGCTGGCGACAACAATCGTCTGTAAAGATCGAAAGACAAATTATACCTCCCCTTGCGCAAAAGCAACTCTGGACAAAAATGCTTAGCTTATCTAGGGCCTAAATTATGGAATAATCTATCCACGGATCTTAAATCCAAAAGCATTAGGAACATTTTTAAGCACAAGTGTATAAATATACATTTAAGTGTATGAAACTTGTGTATTTTTTTGTCATTCGAACCTCTATAATATATTAATTATTGTTAAATATTTTACAACATAAATATATATATATATTTATATATATATTTTACTTTTTCTCTAAAAATATGTATGAGCATTTTTCCTTTCTACTTTAAAGAAATTATTTTTCCTATCACCACAAAACCTCTAGGGGACCATTATGGAATCAATGTCTTTAGATTTTTTAATGCCATCCCTGCCACTCTAGTTTATGGGCATGAGGTTTTCTAATAAATTTAAATGTAATTTTAACTATTAACATCATGTGTAATAGAATCATTCATGCCTGTAAAAACCTTTGTAACATTTGCGTAATCTTTTTTAGAGATGATATTGCAAACGTTTTTAACGTTTTATATAAAACGGAGCAGCGTACTCTCGGGTGCTTAATACAAGAGGGGGTCTAACTAACTGAGGGGGTGGGAATTTAAAGAGGGGGTCTAAATAACTGAGGGGGTCTAAATAACTGAGGGGGTGGAAACTAAGAAACGAGGGGGTCTTATTTAACAAGGAGGTGGGAAATTCTTATAAAACTAACCACCAACATAGGTAAAGCACGAGATAAATACTGTCTTCTGTTCTTTATGCATAGAAATAAAATTGGACTTTCGACACCTTTTGCTAAAATTAATAAATAAACGTGGGGGTCTTAATAAGGTGCGAGGGGGTGGGGAAAAGTCTAAAAATTAATAAGCGACCCTCCTCTTGTATTAAGCACCCGAGAGTAAATGAGGAAGGCCGGAAAAATAGCTTTTAATGACGGGTCAAGTTTTCTCCTTATTTAAAATGCATTGTACAGGGTTACGCTTGGGTTATCTTTTTATCTCCTATCTTCTTCTCCCTCTTTCCACACTACTTCCCGAAAGATTTTTGAGCAAGCGCTTCATGACGGATTTCCACCAACCTCCAAACGCGGTCAATTTTTTCTTTGTCCAACAGAAGGAAATCCCCACACTAACCATAATCAATGACAGTTAAGTCTCTAGGAGAAAAATTTGAGTATCGACAACCCTTTTCTGGTAGCTTGGTTTGTATGGAACATTTAACACAATGTTCTAATTGCTCTAATTTTCTCCTTCGCAAGGACATGAGTCCCTGCGACCGATGCGCTGCGGCATTCTTTTGGCCGGAGTAAGCAAATACCGAACACCTTTTTGTGTGCGTAGGCAAATGCTATAATATTGAATTAAAAGCACATAAGTCCATGTTTCGTCTGGACGATTCTTCCATTCTAATAACAACTGAGCAAAGGAGTTACGTGACTTCCTGCAAAGATTAACCAAAGCTGGCGTTTACAATGTTTATGAAACAGAGAGATTTCCCTTTGACAACGAGCTAATCAAATGCAGTCACGGTTGTTAGTTCTCACTATTACCTCAAAGCAATAACGTTCTTTCAGACACTGGGTAAATCGTGAAGAAAACTTGAAACACGAAAAAACCTCTTCCAAACTTCTAATCATGAGAACTTAAATTTTAAATTTTGTTAATTAAACTGTGTGATATTCTGCAGAAAAATCAAATCTTTATGCTGCATAGTAATTATTCCAGCCATTAAAAGTGTAGTTTCACAATGTGCAATTACACTGTCATCAAATCGTTGTCATGTGCATAACAGCAAAAATAGTTAACAATCAATTTTGGTTTCTTTCTTAAAATTATGTGAGAGTTTTCATGCTTATGTTTACATTACTTGGGGAAAATTGTCACAATTGCTACTTTGATACATTCCCAGTTTCACTTGCTTTGGGGAAAATTTTGATAATTAATAATTTTAACAATCCAAAGTTGAAATCTGAGCCAGAAGATAATCTCTTCATAGGCATGTATGATGATGCATTTAGAAACATTTCAAATTCAATCCGTTTTTACAGCTTTTCTTCTTGTTTTCGCAATATTTGTATTTCTTGTGTCTGAAAGAAAAGACATTTGGATTCTGTAAATTCAGTGGCATTAGCCAGGACTGATCTGCCAGGTGGGTGGGGGGTATGGGGGGGGCATGCCAGGCCTGATTTGTTGGAGGGAGCAAAACAAAAACAATGAACCAAAGATACCCTTACCCCTGCCCTCCAGGACAGATTTTCTCAACAGATTTGGAAGAGCCATTGGGGGCAATCTTTAAGAATCATGTGTAAATTAGATAAAAATTATATATAAAGTATAAATATAAATATATTGCAAATGATGTTATTTGGAACAAATACTGAGAAAAATAACTGAGCAAGAGAATCATCATAATATAATGAAAGTATCACAGAAATGAGATATTATTTTAACATATTCATTAACAAGTGAAACATTATTAAGATAACAACAAGTAAAAATAAGACCTTACTTTTTTTCTTCTTTTCCTTTTCTTTCTGGTCTAATTCTTTGATCATTAAATAGGCCAATCCCGCACTACACATCATTATTGGAGTCAGAGCCATGAAAACTACATACAAAAGAAAAGAGAAAGAGCTGAAAGATTTTACCTAACTCCTATTTTTGCAGAATAAATGTAATATGTACCAGATATTATTTTACATGTGTTTTATTTTATAGCTTATTTAATTGTGGTTTAATTTTAGATAAATTCACATGCCAGAATACACAGAGTTTTTTTTATATATTCCCAACTTCAAAAATATTGATCAAGGTTTTGCAATATTTCTGAGCTAGTGAAATTGAGATTTCTTTAAAATCATATATACTGCACCACTTTGACAGCCACATTTTGGAAATTGTGGTCAAAAAACTAAAATCAACAATACACCACTTTGATTGACAGCCATATTTTGGAAATTGTTCAAATTTTTTTCATACAATTTGCGATTTAGCACCCAAAATTTAGTCTAAGAGTTTTCACTCTGCTAGTGTTAGTGATGTTGATTTTATGACAAAATAAAGTTTGAAATTTTGTGAGTAATTTCACTGCAAAAATGGTCCAGGATTGTATGGAACTTCACCCCCAGTCATTATTCACTAGTGCAGTAAAATTCTTGCAAAATTTCAAACATTTTATTGTGCTAAAATCCTTTACAAAATTAAAAAAAAAAACAGCACCTTCACAAATAGGCTGAAGCTCAGTGATACACCAGGCAATAATTATAAATTAACAATGCATGAAATGCAATGATCCTCTTTCAAAAGCATTTTAGGTGTTTAGAAAATTAAAATAGTTCAAGATTTATACTGAGATTTATTCCCTAACTTTTAACTTCAAAAGCAGAATTTTGTAGGGTTTTTCAACAATGTTTACATATTTCTACACGAAAATAGCCAACAGGTATTATTTTTATATCTCCCACAAGAGAGTACCATGTGTGTTTATTTTTGTTGATGATGATAGTTTGGCATTGGCTAATGCACTATCTGCCACTGACTGGATTATAAACACTCATATCAGTCGACTGAATAAACACTCATCGGGTATGTGTGAGCATGACTTTCTTCTGGTCAAATAGTATTTTTTGATAAGGCAACCATGACAAATATGTTCCATTAGTGTCCTCATTCTGGCTGACTCATTAAAATTGTCAAAAAAGTTTCTATTTTCGGACACTAACAGAGCATATTTGCCATGGCTGCTTCCTAATGTTGCTGGCTGCCAGTCAAATTGTCACTTTGCTTTTTTTAATCAAGTTTCCAACAAACAAAGTATCAGTGTGTTATTGCGCGCTGCTGGTGTCATCATGCGCGGACAATAACTTGCCCGCACAAAATTAAATAAACAAAGGTTTACATCATTCAGAGATCTATTTATTTATTGTTCACTTGTCCCCACCACACTTCACAAACTTTCCAGTCTGGTATCAATATTGCCATTGGTGGTTTCAATACTTGTTGTCAAAGACGAAAACCCACACACAAACACACACTCCCCCTGTCGCGCGCACTACGCAAAAAGACACACTCCCCTGATATGATCAACTGACCTGACTTGATGGTGGTGATCTCTCCCCCTCCCTTTTTGTTTTCTTATCTAAAATTGTATTTTAATGAATTTGATTTGATGATATGAACACCAAATAAGATTTTCTCTAAATAAAATTATACTTACAATACAAAATAAAATCCTTAGGATTCTTGGCAGCAAATTCTACAACAGTAAATATCCATCTTTCAAAGAATTCCGTCCAATTTTCGTCGGCCATTTTTTGACAGTTGAGTATAAAAAAGCAACCAGCCTCCTTTTCACTGTTAATGCACAGGAGCACAAAGATTTCAGAACAGAAATCAGCAAGAACCAAACAAAAGAACACTGAACAAGAGCCAAAAGATAAGAACCGAAGAAAGGTTGCAAGAAAGAAACATGAAGAAACAGCGCAAGCAGGGACTCAAACACAAGTCACAAGGTCACAGAAAAATCGTCTGGAATCACCTATATCTGTCATGGCGTTTTCGTGGGTTAGGTTATATTCAAACTCCGCTGTTGTGTGCTGATGGCCTTGTGATTCAAAAAGTTGCGTTCGTGACGTCATAACAGCGGGAAGAAAGAGGAGAGGCGGTTTTTTGGTTGTTGTTCTCCCAATCAGCTCAGCCAGCCAAGGTTCCATTTCAAATTTGGAAATTTTAACAAAGCACAATAATAGGTATTTTTGTGAGTGATATAATTGCAAATCGGTTTAAAATCATTAATATTTTTTTGTTTATCATTTTAACAGTCAAACAAACACTGATCCCATATTATATTGTAAAATGCCATCATTTTTTGTTCCAGCCAAATTAAATTCTATGAAGTTGGCGTTGTATCCAGGTATCTTCCCACGAAGAACCCAGATTTGTGCCAAACACAGGGTTTTTGGCTGTATATATGATACAATATGTAGAGAGGGACAAAGAAATTGGTCATTTCCAGATTGGAAGCCTTGTGCACCAAAGTGAGTGCATTGTGATTGGTAGAGAATTTTGTCTACTTCCACTTTCATATTATCTTGGTAGTTTAAAGAATTTTAGGTATTTTAAACAAATTGTTAACAATTGTTACTATTTTAAGTAAAAATAACTTATGCCTGTGTGTGTTTGAATTTGTAGTTTGTAACTGTTTGGAAATGGCAGGCATCACCTAAAGGAAAAGGAAAGCAGAAATGGGTTTTTATGCAAGGTGACTTTTAATCTGTATTTTTCAGTTTCTGTTAAATATATTTAAATTAATAGAAACTATTTTATTTAATCAGGTGTTGGCAAGTCTAGTACTGTGGACTGTCAATATTTTTAGGGAAGACAGACAGCATAATAAACACTCAAAATTTCTTCTTCTTTGTCTAGTGAAATGTTTTTCTTCAAGTTCTTTGTAAGTGGTCTCACCATTTTCTTAAAAGTAACTATTTTTATTATATGACTTTAAATATTGTATTGGAGGCCTGGCAGTGCAAGTGTAAATTAACCCATATCTATTTTTTACTAAAAATTTGAGTTTGCTCTCATTTCCTGCTAAAATCTTTTCCTGCCAAAATTTTGGTTTAAATGTAATACTCTCACTTTTCCAAAACCCCATGTACATAGAAAAGAGACATGGTTGAGTGCCTGTGACATAGTTGTCGGAACTCATGTCAGAAAAGACCAGGAAACTTGATAAATGTAGGTCAAAATGTGTTTCTTAATTTGAAAAATGCTTGATAATGTAAATTTTGTGAAATACATTAAGTAAACTCTTGCCTTATAGAAATTAACTCATGAATACTCAAACTCTCGAATTTGTCAAAATGAGACACTTTTAAGAAAACTTCATAGATTTAATCCCATGCTTAGATACTCCATTTAAATTCCTTCTTTATCAAGACCCCTCTCTAAACTAGACCCCCCTTTCTTCACAAATATTTGAAATAAGCCCCCAATTTCTCGAGAGAAAAAGACTCTTATTCCCAGTGTTATGTGCTTGAAAGTCACATTTTTTATCTAGTTCAGCTTTTAACATATCCACCAGAAGCCCCCACAACTGACGTAATGAAGTGGATCTTCCTGGAACAATGGCTAGCTGGAATGAGGAAGTTGCAAGAAATGAAACAGAAAATTCCAAAAATAACTTTTTATTGCAGCCCCAATTTCGATTTTGTGAATAAGCCCTTACTATTATTATTATTGTTATATAATAATTTCATATCAATTTGAAGAAACATCATTCATTTCCATTCAATGTTTTGACATTGAAGCAAAATACTTTCTTTAATGGCGACTGGGAAATTTGAAATTTGAAAAGGTTCATTCATCAAACTTCCAAGTCGTTATTGCAGCAAGCAGGTTGTTTTAATATTAAAACGTAGACTAGAAATGAATAGCGTTCCTTCAAATTGACTTAGAATCTGACGTAGAAGGGCTATTGTAATCCCCAGTTTTGGACAGATCAACGTGATTGCAGATGACTGTTTGATATCTCAAACTCCAAGTTTACCCATCGGACGTCCTTTTGAGCACAATTTAAAATTTTCAGCCTCGCGGATTTCAAGCTAGATCCCTGCGAATGGAGATTTGTTTGGGTCACCCGGAAGGATAACTGTTTCTATGATGAGCATAACATTGGCTGGAATCGATCCTTAAATGTACAATTTCCTACACTTTGTAATTTTTCATTTCAATGACAATACGACTACCGATTTTACTACCAATTTTACTGCTGAGTAATATGTTAAGAATGAAAACATTTATGAACGTCACTCATGTTAGGGCGATGTCTTCACTCACGCTGGTGGGACTGTTTAATATACAGTTATGCAAATATTTATGCTGTTTTCTGTACATAAAAATACATTTTAAAGCAACCCACTTTTCCTCAATTGTTGCCAGTCTTCCTCGTTTTCATTTATTTATCTCCCGGAAAGAGCCATATGGCTCATTGAGAAGCAACGTAAACCGTTTTGAAGAGCTAAATGTGGGCAGAACATTTGTATTGATTTAAGATATTTCACCGTAAGTTCCTGTTATAAATTAAGATGGTTTGCATGTGCTACCCCCTGCAAGATAAAACTTGCATAAGATTTGTCTGTTTTGCAAAAAGAAATCCGTGCGTAAAAGGGTTAATTGTTTTTGCAAAATAACCAAACATTAACCAATTTTGCTGAATTTTTTAGCATTTTATCAATGAAATAATGCTTTAGTTTTTAAATCCGCTGCATACCTTTTTAGCAGGTAGCTCGTCAAACGCACAAACATTTTTTATTCACCCTCTGCACGTGCTACTTGATTATATTTGTAATTTATTGCATGCAGATCCCAACGTAGGTCATGTTACAAGCTTAGCCAGGAAATCGAATTTAGTTTAAGTTAAGAACTTTACAATTTCTCGTGTAACTTTTTTGCCACATGTTTCTTGTTTATAGTTGCAATTGAGGTTGTTCGCCCTAGAACTGATCATCTAAGAGATTTTCGTTGTGATTTTATAATGGCCGTGTTCTTACTACTCATTCAGTCGTGAAACATAAACGTGTTATTGGTCGTGGAGCCCTTTGTGCAGTGGTGTTGTTTTCTGCTGCGATCGAGGTTAGTTGCTTCAAAATTGATTGATTATATTGGTGTAATGAAATGTTTTGTTTAATGTCAACACGTTTTCAGTTGAAGGTTGAAATGAAGTAAGATGTTTTTATTTTGCAAGAAGATTATTATTATTTCTTATCAACCCAGTTGCTTTGTATGTTTTTATAGTGTTTATTTGCCTAAAAAGTAGCACGTTTTTCTTAACTAGAGAGTAGAAGATCTGGGTCAGCAGATTTGAGATTTTTTAATTCTTGTGATACATATCTGCTTGATTTAGTTCAAAGTGTTGTGCGGGGTTGATTGTAATAAAGTTGGTAATTGTAATCATCATATTGACAACACAGTGGTACCTCCATATCCTGGGGGTACTTGCCCCCTACCAGGTACGGGGTTGTGCCTATGTGTTTCAAAGATTATTGCCCTGCTTTAGAGCACATTTCCGAAATTAATCACCCTGTCTTAGAGCAAAGCACAAGAAAAAACTGTTTGGAATAGCTCTTACATTATTGCTTTGAAGAAAGCCTCCATGCCGTTTTAAAAAGCAAGCAGCAATGAAAAAAGACAAAATAGCATCTCAAAGGAGATACCAACAAAGACAACATGATCCTGTCTCGGAGCAAAATCTTTATCACCATTCTGCATTGGAACATTTAATAAAAAATGTGTACCCTTGTTGGAGCATTTTGTGTTGAAAATGACACCCAGTTCAGCCGCACATACCCGTTAGCAAATTTACTGAAGTACCCCTTCCATATAACGGACACCTGTGTGACTAGTGTGTCACTGTCCGTTGTAAAGAGGCGTCGTTTGTCTGGATGTATCATTACTTTACAAAGATATGACCCGGTAACATTTTGGGACAACTAGATACGTCCGTTGTTTGGAGGTGTCCGTTGTTTAGAGGTGTCCGTTAATGGAAGTTTCACCGTACAGCTTTCTTGCAAAAGCAAAAGAAGCTATTGAGATTTTGTGTCTTATGTCCCAAAATGGATTATTTCAATGTTTATATTACTTCTACTTTTATGTAACATTCGTAAATCAACTTACAATATTCAGACATTTTTTGGCCAATAATGGCGAGGTTTGGTGTTATAGAATCGTAGTGATTCTTGGCTGAGATAGTAAATAATGATTGGTGTTCATATGGTTTAAATCTTTTTAGCTTGTTATTCTTTTTACCTCAGGCCATTGTTTCCCCCGAATTAACCTAATGTTTTCCCATTGTTCTGTTTACAATTCAAGGTTTGAGTTCTCATATTAAGTGATTTTAAAGACGAGACTTTACGATGTATAAACTTTTTAAAGATTTGAGAATCTGCAGTTTGTAGAAAACACGTTCAATTTGTTTTGAGTATTTTTTTTAACTTTTTTTAAATTTATCAATGAGCCGTATGCACAATGGTATGTCGCAATCAAGAAACGGACATATAAGAAACTGCAGCCCGTCAGCAAAGCCATTTTCCACACTACGTTTGTTAAAAATGTTCTCTCTAGAGGTGGAAAAAATCAACTTTCCCTTTTTGGAATTTTTTCAACTATGCATATTGCAATTACAATATTTACTCTGGTCGCAGAAGTTGAAAGATTTGAAAAAATTAACTTCTCATGTATAAGAAAATCTCAGACAGCCTTATTAATTTATTTTAAGGATGTAAGCTTCTTGATTGTGGGGACTTACTGTATGGTTATTTTTGGGATAAGGGGGTCAACCGAATTTACCCAATCAATACTTTAAACGAGTAATCTTTTTTATTGGTTCAACGGTTTTTGTAATGCATTAAATCGTATTGGTCAATGGGTACTTGATCTATTTCGTAACGTTTTATGCGGTTCATTGTTCCCATGTCAGACAGCCATTTTGTGAAGGGATCGTATTGAGTGAGCATATGTTTTGACAGTCCTTGCATGTGATTGCTATTATATTTAATAACTTTGTTGACAGTCCTATTTTGTGTTTATCATTAACTAAATTTGTCATGGTTCGCACAATAGTTTTCAGCTATTTATAAAATTCGACGTTAATGGCCGGCATTTGTGTTCAGGTGGGAAATTTTGATTGGTTTTCGTTAATTATTTATAAAGGCAAAGGAAGACTATAGCTTGACTTTCCTCAATAGTAACACAATGGCCTGTGGGAGTTTTCTTTTTTGAACCATGCAGCAATAAAAATTTGGATCACAGAATACAGTGGGGGTAATCATTCATTAAGTTTGTGAAGCTTTCTGTTTAGCCCAAAAGGCTGAATTTTTAGCAAACGTTTCAAAAAGTGGCATTTTTGAGGAAATTTATAATCTCACTCAATGTACATTACTGAATGATGTTACTTTTAGAATGTTGCGGAGAGTTATATTTGTGTCATGTTTCGAGACAAATATTCTTACGCTAATCTGTTCGAGAACATTATTTGGATTGAGGAACTTTTGAAAGACGTTATCACCTATCTTCTTTCTTTTCATTGGTGTGGTAAATTTAGTTTATATATATTTATGTAATTATTTACTTATTCGTTGTTAGATTTTTTTATTATCTTCAGTTGGCGTATTTTTTAACGGGTGCAACCGTTAGATACGATTGGGACGTGTTTGAGCTTTGTGGACAGTGCAGTTGGCCCCGCACCTCAAACTCTCAATTGAAACGAAAATGTGTATAAGGTAGCGAGTATTCGAGATAACCGAAGTTAAATAAAATCTGGAAGTTCTCAAGGGATATACAAAACAATTAGAGTTAACCGGGAGTTTGATTTAAGCGAGTTTGAGATAGCGGGGTTCAATTTTATTTCAAACTATAAGTGAAAGAAGAAATTAAAAAACCAAAATTTTGCATAGGAAATTGAATTAGTTTCTTGTGTATCATGTTTGAACATTTTCTCGTACATTATGAAGTGCAGTAGATCGCCGCTATTAAGAAACTGGTTATTTGGCTTTAGCCTCATCGTTTATCAAATAATTATATTTTCTCCTGAAGATTTTGAGCCTCAGTTTCTTCATTTGCAGTTTCTTGATAGCAGGGATCTACTATAGCAACTTCATGGCTACCCTGGCACCAGAGCCTCGAAAAGAAAAAAAAAAATCCCTGATCCAGAAAAAATCCAGAAAAATCCAGAAAAAACGTTTCTCGTTTCTCATCTTCATGGCTCAAGCCAGGAGATATTTAATTTTTTTTTATCCAAAATAAGGCTCAGAGATCAACACCTGTTCCTTGTTATTATAAAAATACTTTTTTAAATAGTTTTTTATATTTTCATAGTAGTTTTATATTCTATCATCCTAATTTAATTTAAAAAATATTTTCCTAACCGAACGAACGCTGCAAGAACATTTGAAATGCTATTTTTGAATAGTATAATATTGGTGTTGTCGTTGTTGTTGTTATTGTTGTTGTCGTTGCTGTTGTCGTTTGAATAGTAATAATACTGTTGTTGTTGTTATTGTTGTTGTTGTTGTCGTTACATAAAGTCAGCCACCCAGCTTTTTCTTCGAAGCTCAACATGACACTCACTTCGAAGCTCAACTTGTTCCCCTGTCGCTGCGAAATTACGATTTCGTGATTTTTGGTTTAATGTATTCTTTTTCCAGCAGTTTCTCGCAATCCAATTCTGTTTATCGTGACTTTAAGCAATTTCATAGATAGGTGGTTTTTAATTGTATTTATTGGGATTTTCACTGAGTCTGCCATATGTTTGACTTTAAGCTCTTTATTTTCGTTTGGTTTGGATTTAAGTGCTTATTTCTATTTTTTGTCGACAGAACGGTTTTCGAAAGATTTGTTGACCCAAAGATATCAAGTTTGGATTTGTATTTTGCAATCTTTTACAATGAATAAACATCGAATGTTTTGTTTTTAATTCTATTGCGTGTTGTATAGATTTATTAATGAATAATCTAATTGAAATTTTCAAGTTTGTTTCTGTAAGAAGTTAACCAAATGTGGTTTGGTATTTTTAATAATATAACGAATCAATTTGAATTTTGGAATAAGCGTTTGGAATAAATGCACTGTTTTGTCTTGGTGTGGGTCTACTAGCTTTTGTGGCTGCTTTTATCCTTTGTTATGAGTGATAGATATAGAATGAAAAAGCTTTGAGTTTTTTTCTGAAACAGTTTTGGTTTTGAGATCACAGAATCGATGAAGCTTACTGACTTAATTTATTGTGGCTGCTTTTATAAATGATAGAATGAAAGGAGTTTTGAGTTTATTTTTGAAAACATTTTTCACGTTTTGTCTCCTAAAATGAACAGAATCAATCTATATATGCTTCAATGTTTTGTTTGATGTTAGGTCTTCTGACTTAATTTATTGTGGCTGTTTTTATAAACGATAGAATGTAAGAGTTTCATGGGTGCAGTGGCTGGGTGGGCAGCGGTGGGCCCCCCTAAAATTTTGAAATTGTGGGAAAATCAGGAAAATTTGGGGTTTTTTGGAATTTTTTTATCATGAAATGCTGATTTTTAGTGAAAAGCAATGTGTTGGAAATTTCAACCTGCTTGCCCCTCCTATACAAGTGGTACCACTGTGCCCCTGAAGAGTTTTGAGTTTCAGGTTTTGTTTATGAGAGGACAGAATCGATCCATAAATGCTTTAATATTTGTTTTGCTGTTTGCCTACTTGCTGCTTCTTTTTCCAATTGGTTTTATAAACGATGAAATGATAGTGTAGGGGTTTATATTTGCAAACTATTTGTCAGGTTTGGCTTCGTTTTTGAAGTCCAATCTATTACGAAATCAATCTATGTATGCTTTTCAGCAGGGTGCAGCAGCAGATGCCCTCTATTTTTGGTCTCATAAAATATAACTCGGTGATTATTGGATAGATTTTGACAAACAAAGTATCAAACTATGAATTGAAGCATCTTGTATCAAATTCAAGCAAAGACTGAATTATCAAATTGTGCATAAATTCGAGTAAACATTTCAGCGAAACGTCCAGTCGGTCGCCACCGCTAGATCAGTTTTCAGTTTCAGTTTCTCATTTTAAAATTCCAATACATACAACAATTTCAAAAAAAAAATAACTAAGTATAAACAAGTATAAATGCTAAACATGACAATGATGTAGAAAAAAATAATAAATTTGTATGCAGGGAATTTCTTACGGAGAGGCCCCTTCAATAGATAAACTAATCGAGGAGAGTGCACCCCCTGTCTTAGAAAAGATTCAAAATTTGATTAAATATTTGAGGATTGA